>VZRH01002265.1:668696-684379 GCA_013397555.1 Urocynchramus pylzowi | reverse complement strand
GGGCATCAAAACCTTTTCCCCCCCCCCCCCTTTTCTTTTTTTTTGAGCTGATCATAACTTAATTCAGGCAACAAGGATGGTCTCTCTCTTGAGTCACCAAAGTTCATTCATCCCTGGAAACTTTCATTTCTTTTTTATTTCTTTTTGCATCGCTTTCTAGAAGGGAATGCTGGAAAACTGGGATCTGAAGAGCTAACTAATGATCTCATGACTCAGCTGGTAAAATTCAGTGGGAGGAGGAGGAGGCTGCTGTGGCATTCAGCAAATGGAGCAGAGACTGGGACTTGACTAAGACAAAACCAGACTGAAATATCTCCTCTTCCCTTGTTTTGGAAATGTTGGCCAAAAATAAGAGCTGCTCACCAAGGTTACACATAGCCTCTTATCAACACCCTGGCTCTGAAAAGCCTCATAAATTTTAGAGCTGTAAACCCAGTTTGTTTCTTTGCTCTTCAGAATAAAATGTGAGACAACAGGGAGGTGTTTTGCTCTCATCTGTATCCTGTTTACAAATTTTGTAGCTCTGGCTTTGCTCTGTCTATGTTTGCTTTTCCCTTACCAAAAAAAAAAAAAAAAAAAAACCAACCCCCAAAACCCTTTGATCCCTTTTTAGAAACNTCTAGCCTTGAACTCCTCCAGGAATGGGACATCCACAACTTTTCTGGGTAACCTGTTCCAGATCTCATTATCCTCACTAACCTATTCCTCTTCTCATTAAGAAGAAATGAGTAAAGCATTTCTTCCTAACATGTAAACTAAATCTCTGCCCTATCACTATCTACCCAGATAAAAAAAAAAAAAAAAAAAAAAAAAACCAACCCCAAAAGCCCTTGATGCCTGATTAGGAATCAAAGAAAAAAAAAGCACAGTCACTGAAAATAAGCCTGAGGAAGTGTAGCTGCCTCCAGCTACTCAGTTAAGAGAAGATGATGTAGGTGGGACTTAGAGGCAACAGGATAAGATCCATGGAAGTGCTCAGGAGCAGGAGGGAAGTGCTGCAGATGGAGGTCATAGATATAACAAAGTCCCACGTTGCTGGGGTTGCAAAATTCATGGCAATTTAGGAAGCAGACTGTCAATGTGTCCTTAAAAAGATGGTAAAAAAGGACACCAAATGAGGGCCTTTATTTATCTGTGCAGATTTTTTCTCACATGTTGGCGTGCAAGCATGGCTCTGAGTGCAAACAAACATCTGAGAACATCTGCTTCAAGATGATCCATAAAGTGATTTAATTGTGTGTGTGTGACCTGTGAGGGGCACTTTGAGGGTCTGTGGATAACTGCTGCTGGGACTCCACAAAACAGAACATAGCAAGGCCAGACTGCCAGCAAACTTCATGTAAGAGACACTCAGGGGAGTCTGCAGTTCAAACCAGGGCAAAACCAGTGCATTCATGGAAGTAATATTTTTTTCTTTTCTCAGCTGTTTATCAAAAGACAACTCCTCAGTTCCTCTTGGTGGATTTAGGTTACCTTGAAAAGAAATTAATCCCATTCCCCTTTAAAAAACAATACTGCTGCAGGACAAAAACCCCAGATTTAGTTTAAAACAGTTAATGATATTCCTTAAATGTTATCTCTAGAAAAATTGAAATGAAATATATGTATTGGTACAACATAGCAATTCTAAATTGTACAAAACCTCTGTCCATGACATTATCATTACATCTTAAATACTTGATAAAATGAAAAGATGAAGAAGTCATAAAAGCTTTAAGTCCTATATATTGCATGTGCAGTGTGGAACCACTATTATTGCTATTGTTTTTATTGTTATAGCAGCAAAGCTGTAGCAGTAGTATACACTATATAGGCAAAAAGCTGCTGTAGTTGCATTTTATTACATAGAAAATCCATTTTCTTAAATATCTGAGAACTTGTCTTCAGTGTGATCTCACCTCTTAGAAATATTTTGAAGTTCTGCACTGGTGGGAGTCATTCCTTAGTGTTGTACAAACATCCTGTACCTTTGTGTGGCAGCCAGCAGAGATGGACAGATTCACATTTTATTTTAAAACATAGGTATTTACTCATGAGAATGTATTTACTCAAAGTTTAGACTTGCTGCAAAGAATCCTAACTACTCATGGAATGGTTTTATTGACAGTGATTTATGTTCTGATCCCACCACTGCTTCTATCAAGTTGCTGCAGGCTTCCGTGTACACGAGGTTATTTTTAGGCCCAGGGGGTTTTGGGGAGTTGTTTGAACAATGAAGAGAAACCCAATATCAGCAATCCAAAGATTTTCATAATGCTTTTGCAGCCAGAAGAGGGCTTGGGTGCTTCTGCCCCTGGAAGCTCTGGTTTGGGCTGATATTTTGGGTGGCACAAAGGCGCGTTATGGGTTTTTCCCCTGTTGTTGGGCCCCACAGGGGGCTCCCCTGGTGGGGGAACCCTCCTGTAACAGTTCTGTGCCAGGATAGAGAGACATAGGAGACTTTTTCAATCTTCAGCTTGTTGTTTATTGTTACCAAAATTTCTGTCACACTATACCAGACTTAGCACAGAGGAAAGCACCGCAAAATGGCTACAGATGTACAGTGTCACGGTTTTTTAAAGTTGTTTCATCCAATTAACTCTTAAAACATCCTTTATTTCCACCTTTCTACCAACAACTCATCCCTTGTCTGTCCACCTAACCTCTGCACTGCGGCTTTCCTCACCCAATCACTTTGTGCCGCCAACACTGCAGAAAATGGAGTCGATGAAGAAGAAGCCCGAAACAACGTCCGAAATCTTCCATCTTGCTTCCTATCTACTTCCATACTAAAAAATCCCAAAACCTAAATTTCCCACCCTGTGCCAAACTACACTATTCTCTATTATCTATTTCACTCTCTGGTAGGCTCTAATCTATCCCAAAGTCTTGGAAGCCCTCTCCATGGGCGAAGGTCAAAGGCAGTGCTTCTCTGGGGGCCAGGACCCCTCAGAGCAGACAGGAATATTCCCTGTGCCCTGGGTTCCAGCAGTGCCCATTCCCTCCCGCAGGCGCTTCCCCACGGTCGAGCTGCGCGCCGAGACCTTCAACGGCTCCACGCACGTCCCCGTCCCCTCGGACAGTGCCTTCCTCAGGGCCCTGCTCTTCCAGCTGCGCCTGGTGGACGAGCACGTTTTCGTGGAGCAGCGGGACACCTGCACCAGGATCAGCCACTCCTGCGTGCATTCCGTGGCCACCGCCGCCGGGGAGCTCTGGCCCGTGCTGGCCTTCCACAAGAGCGGCCTCGTCTACGCCTGTGTCCCGCTGGTGGAGGGGAGCCTGGAGCCACGGCCGGCGCTCCTCACCGTCAGCGGGCTCTCGCAGGGGCTGGCTCTGCTGTTGGGCATCATGGACTACATCTCTCCCAGCCACAAAAACGAGGCTGAGCTGAGCGCCAAGGTCGGGCAGCTCCGAAATCTGCTGATCCAGGCCTGTCCCCTGGGCACCCCCCTGACCACCGACATCCGCAGCCTGAACGGCTCCTTCGAGGACATCCAGGAGATGCCTGCGGACAGGGAGCAGCCAGCCCGGAGATCCAGCACCTACAAGGGCAAACCTCAGGTTCACGTCTGCATCGCCGAGAAGGTCAAGTGTATGCAGTATGACCGGAGGGATGTGGTGGACACGTGGCAAGTTTATGGGGCTGTGAACTGCAAGGTGAGAGCGTTTGGTGTGCAAAGTAGTTTTTGTGCTAAATAAATACTCGTTTGATGTAAAATGATATACTGAGTTGAAAATTTTCCCTGAGTCACGTTCAGAAGTTACTGGTCCCTTTGACTGCTTGGCCACACTGCCCTTACTTTAAATGAGCCACTGAAATGCCTGAATTAGACAAAATAGATCCAGGCTGAGATGTCTAAATGTCTTCTACAAATGTCTTCACATGAGCATTTTAATTATTTTTTTTCTGCCAAATGAAAGTTTATTTTACTGTTCTTCCTTATTCTACTACAACAACAGTTTGATCCCATAAATGCTGGTGTTTCATGACATAAGAACAGTTGATAAAGAACCAGGTGAAAGAAACTGGTCGTATAATTATTCTGGATAGTTTGTATGTGACAGTGGTTTTCCTTGTAGAATCTCAGAGTGGTTTGGGTTGGAAGAGACCTTAAAGATCATCCAATTCCAGCCCCCTGCCATGGGCAGGGACATCTTCCACTAGACCAGGTTGCTCAAAGCCCTGTCTAACCAGGCCTTGAACACTTCCAGGGATGGGCTTCCCTGGGCATTGTTTAATATTAAAATATCTCACTGTTTAATATTGCAAACTATTATGGGGACTATTGACTAAATACATCCATAATAATTATGAACTATATTAAAATTTGTAACTATAATTTGTACTGTCATTTATTCTTTGTTCTGAATTATGCTTAGGAAGCACATAATATTATCTTGGCACACTGTATTTGTAACTGCCAGTGTTTTACAAGGAGAGAGACCTGCTAATAAAGTGGTAATTTAATTATTTGCATGCAATGGGAATCTGATATCCAAAGGAGGCCAACCTAATGTTGCACTTCCAAAGCCTGGGTCTTTTCCCATCCCACCTGCCATGCTGGTAGGGATTGTGTGGGTGAGCAGCTTCCTGCTCTCAGGGGGACAATCCCAGGTCATTTTGCAGGGTGGGTGGATGGTCCTACGCAAGAAGAAAGCCCAGGTGTGATCGTGGCCTCTTGGGGATGAGGCGAGGGACACTCTGCTGTGACAGAGCTGGCATGGGACCACAGAGGCCATCCAGAGCATGCTGGAGTCCATTAAGTGGGCGTTGTAAAAACAACCTAATTAATTAAATTGTCAGCAAGTGTGTGAGACTAACATCTTAGTACTGGTGGTTAGTACTAATGATCGAAGCCAACTGAAAATTGGTAGGGATTTTATTTATTTTTAATTCTAAAAATGTGCTTTATTTTTGAACATCTCGTTGTGACTCGATTCAGATATTTTAGAATAATGTCTTGACTTCCTTTTGCCAAGTGTGACATAGAGGGATCTGCACCGAACGTCACCCTCAGCCTCTCGCTGCCGACGAACGCGCCCCCGCTCCAAGACATCGTGGTCCATCGCTGTGTGACCTCCGTGGACCCTGCCATGCTGCTGTCCACCAGTGCTGAGCCCCTGCATGATTCTGTGTACAATGGACCTTACAAATTCCCTTTCATTCCTCCTGCAGATTCCTTCAACCTGTGTTATTACACTTCCCAGGTAACAGCACACTCCCAACCCATGCTTTTTTCTAGTATTGAAACAGAAATGAAAACACCTGTGTGGGCATCAGCCCACATGGGCATGCTGGAGTGAGTTTGAGTCCAATATAGATAATAAAACATTATATAAAATGGTTTTTATGTAATATACTGCTTGGAAGGCACTTAAGGACTTGAGTTGTCTGAGTCACCTTCAGGAGTTACTGATATCTTTGCTTGGCAATGCTGCTCTTACTTTAAATCAGCCACTTAAATTGGCAAATGATATCCAGGCAGAGATGTCAAGTGCACTCCCCCCCAAGTCTCTGTTATCACAAGCAGCCTGAAGAGTTTAGCACAGTCACTAATTAATATGTTTGAGGTCTTTTTTAAAATACTTTAGCAATGAACATAATATATAACTGGTCTTCTGATGATGGTGTTAATATAGCTTGAGAATGAATATAGTTTTTTCCAGGTTCCTGTTCCACCAATTTTGGGATGTTACCAACTCGTTGAAGAGGGATCACAGATAAAAATAACAGTTAATTTAAAGCTCCATGAAAGCATAAAGAATTCTTTTGAGTACTGTGAAGCTCGCATACCTTTCTTCAACAGGTAAGAATAAAGAAAGCCTAAATAAATTTCTTCCATTTCTCTGTTGTCTTCCCAAAATGAGCTTGTCAGGAGTCAGTATAACAGATTATGCTCCATCAGAGTGCTACAGTGAACACCACCCTTGGTGAAATGAGGTGGAATACAGAATTACACCAGAATATTTGGTAGCATTCCAAACACTTCTATTGCTCATCCTGTTTGCCTGTGGTATCTTCTCACATGAAACACTGCCACAATCCCCCAGGTGGATTAAGCTGGAGATCACTTCCAACCCAGGGTTACCTGTTCCTTAAGACTGCTAATCCTAGCTACAGATCAGCTTATCAAAAATATAGTTATTTCAAATTAAAACGATAGTTTTCATCTAAGCCTCTGACTGCTGCCACGACCACGCTGCCACCTAATTATCTTGAAAATTCAAAGATGCAATGATACAAAGTTGCTGGTGCTGATCACAGTGTTAGTAAAACACTTATCAGTGAACTAAAACATCAACAGCTCCTTTATGATTACTGGGCTGAGAGCACAGTGATTTCCTCCTGCTCTGTAATTTCTTCTCATAAATTAGCAGTGTGCTCAGATAGGTGTGATTGGTCTGTATGCACGTAAATAATGTCTGTCAGCATTTCCTGGCTTTCTGTAACAAAACAGGCATTAATAAATGCTGAATGATAGTAATTGCAGTGGTTTTGTTTCTCCTCTCTCATGTGTAGGGGCCCCATTGCTCAGTTAGAGTACAAAGTTAGTTATGGCCAGCTGGATTTGTCCCGGGAGAAGAGCCTCCTGGTTTGGGTCATCGGTAAGGACCTCCCCCCTGTGACTGCCCTTCCTCCCCCAGCCCCTTCTCTGCAGCCTGGGCACAGCTGTGTGACATCTAATAGATGCTGTCTCTGCCTTTAGGACAGAAGTTCCCCAAATCTTTGGAGGTTTCCCTGACTGGAACTGTGTCTTTTGGCACCGCAGGCAAAGAGCACCCGACTGATTATGTGTGCACTGGCAACACTGCTTATGTCAAAGTAAGTCACAGGCTCTGGGAAAAGAGGCCTCAGTAGTCACTTTTTTATTGTCTTCAGTAGAAGATACATTGATTTAAAATCTCATATTCCTAGCATGGATTTTTGTTTTCCTGCCTAGAGGATTTGGCATCCTGTCACTTTGGAGTACCCTTGCACACGCAGAGCATGTGACACAGATTGCCAGGATTTGCACAGCAAGGGTGACAATGTGCATCTGATTGTGTTTTCCCTCTCTTTTTGTAGCTGTATTTTAGGATCCCAGACTTCACACTTACTGGGTGTTACGTAGACCAGCATTCTGTTCAGATCTTTGTTCCAGGGAAGCCCAAAATTACTGCATGTGAGTTGCTAAAATTGAATTGAAGTTATGAACTGGGTATCAATGACTAAAATTACATAACTAAAGTTGGACTTTTGTACTCTGCTTTTGAGTTGGGTTTTTTTGGTGATGTTTAAAGCATCCCTGGAGTAGGGACTGGCCTTTCCCTTTGAAATGAGAGCTCTTACAAAGCCAGCCTCTCTCTGGGGCTCTCTCCCCTCTGCCCTGTGCTGGTTTCTATGCTCTCCATAATGGCAGAACTTTTTTGGAGGACACTGGGAATGATCCTCCCTAATCTGGCCGCGTGTTTAGGACACCTTTGCCAGAGACAAAGGTGGGTTGGCAGTACCCAGGTACAGAACTCAGCTCCTGCATGCAAGGTGACTCTGCTGGTGTCAGTGTCACCACACCAGCACCTCTTGGTGGATGTGGCTCTACACAGAAAGTGTGAAGCAGAACCCAAATCTGCTTTTTGTTAACACATGAGCACTGCCAAGCCTGCACCAAAAATACCCAAAATGGCCCACAGAAAGCACTCATTAAACCTGAGCAGCTCTGCCTAATGTAAGCATTTTTATTTGTAGCTGTCTCTCTGTTGCAACTTCTGCTAGTCATGGTAGCAGAACTCTGTAAATGCCTTTTGAAAAGCATGGTCTACACTGTTAATTTTGTGACAGGTCACCCTCAGCCCTAAATTGTAACACAGAAAAAGCAGCATTTTCATGTTTTATATTGAGTGTGCCATTTATATTCATTGAACAAAATCCAAGCCATCCACCTGCTTTTGACTTAACCTCTGTTTGAATTTTAAGCTCATGACTGATACATTAGTAAAGGTAATTGAAGCTGAGACTTTAAATGTCTCATTATCAGAAACGATTTTCAAATAATAGTAAGAGTCTTACAGTTTAAAGAGGCCATTATACCTTTTCTGTAAACTGGTGAGGATGGATTAGTAGTCACTTAACTTGGATGAAGGAATGTCTGATTGTGAGGCACCCTGTAATGCTTATTTTTCTTGCCTGTTTTTTCCCTTTAGCCCGGGAATTGATTTCTTCTGATTACTACATCTGGAATTCCAAAGCACCAGCACCTATGGTGTTCAAACCCTTACTTGACTAATGTACTTGGGAATAATTTTTATATTTAAACAAAGCACAGTGTTAATGAGATTTATGTCATGATGTAGCAAAATAAATATTCTTCAGCACTTTTGCTTTCTTTGTGTTCTTAAAAATTTCTGTTGATGGAAAACAAGAGGTCACATGTCTTAAAAACATGGGTTTAAATGGTTGAGTGCTGGCTGACAGCCTAGAGAGGACAATTTGAAATGTACTTGCTGTGGCTGGTTTTACTTTCCCTTCTAACTTTAACTGGTACAAAACATGTCCCTGGTGTTACAGGTAAAAACATTGAGATTCCCAGTTACTTCACTGGTTTCCCCTTGCAGGATGGGAAAGGTTTCAGCATCCTGTTCCTGTCCTGAAGTCACAAGAATCTCATCAAACTCCAGATTCAGAGAAGAGCTCAAAACAGAAGTTCTGTTATTTTTACAAGATGTGTAGGGGATACACACCAGTCAATAATTCACAAGGATTTTCAAGAGGAGGAATATGGCATGAAACAGATCAGCACTTCTGAAAGTGGAGGCAATTTTAATGAGGGAATCTTTATTGCCTCTGCCAGCAGAAGTGGTGAGTTCCCTTGCACACATGCCTGTGAACTGCTTGCTCTGAAAGCAGAGGTGTGAACTGGGTTTTTCAGCTCACAAGACTGGTTCTGAGGAGGCAGAATCACCTACATTTGCTGGAGGTTCCAGAAAGCTTCACTGAGCTGTTCCTGGAAAAGTAGGTGGAAAAAGTCTCAATTTACAGATGCAAACCTCTATTTTGGGATCTGCAGGAACACAGGAAATGGACTTTAGGAGAGTTACCAGGAAATGTGCAGATTCTGAAGGGCTGGTGAGGAGGTGCCAGAACCTGGAGAGCAGCACAAAAGCAGAGGATGCTGAGTCCTAACAGGGCTGCTCCTGCCCTGCCTCATGTTTCACTGTGCTCTGTGGGGTAACTCAGATCAGGGATTGTGCAAGGAGGGAATTTTTAAGCTATTACCTGAAAAATCCTTAGATTGACAGAGTAATCTGATGGGTCAGTTAAATGTTCTAGAGGGTGGATTCCTTCTTGTGAGATGCTGCTGAGCTGAAACTGCTGTGCAAACTTAGAGATCAGAGCTGTGCTCTGTACCCTGTTTCACACAGTTGATGTGTCTGTTTTGTTTAGCAGCAAAAGGTGAGTTTGTGATTTTGCACAGGACCCAGCCCCTTCCTTTGGAGTTGTCCACATGCCTGGACACCACAGTGTGGGAAGAGGAGCTCTCTCTGCTGGAAGGATTTAGAGCCTGTTCTGGACACCAGGCCAGGGGGGTTTGGCTTCCACCTACCCATGAGAAAGGTGGGAGCTCTGCTCTGCACAGCAGCACTCTGCAGGAATGGCTTTTCTTACTCAAACACCCCCCCCAGTAAATTCTGGGAAGCAATGGCACAGCCTGAATTCATGGTATTTTGCACTTAATAGAAGGGGATTCTTCTAAATCCTGATAAATCTAAATCTTTGCATTTCTCTCTTGCCCACGTCTCTGTCTTTCTCATAGTTAGGAGAGTTGAGGTGCTCAGGAATGGAGGGCTCTGGCTCTGGTAAGCTAAAAATGCCATCATAGAAGCTGTGAATGGAAATTATGAACTGCTTTGCACACACTCAGTAGGGCAGGTTTGGAGGGAAGGAGGGAGGGGGCAGGTGTTGTTTCCCTCCTAGCCCTGAGCAGCCATCTCCTGTTTTGATTTGTTATCAAGGTTTGCTCTGTAATTGCTGCAGTGCTCTGCTCAGGGACAGCTGAGTAGTGAGAAAAGTGGGGGAAGGAGCCCTGTGTGCCTTTGTAAGAGTGGCAGAGATCTCTGTGCAGATGGGAGTGTGCAGCACACCCTGTTCTTTGGAGCACCAGGAATGGGGAAGGCAGCAAAACACGGCAGGTTAAAGGCACACAGCTTCACCCAGCATTGTGCAGCCCCTGTGGGACACTCACACTGGGGAGAAGCCACAGGAGGAGCTTCTCCTGGCCTTTGGGAAGGGCTCATGCTCAAGGATCCTTCCTAAATATTAATAAGGGAGGAAAGTAGTAAACTCAGCTTAGTAAACTCATTAAATTAGGGGACACTGGGTAGATAACATGGGAAGAGTTCAGGAAGTTACAAATTAGTAAACCTTTCTGTGTTTCTCTGTTCACTCTGTAGTTGCTCAGATAATTTCACTGTTTCTTTATGTGCTCTGACCATTTGTCCTGTTTTATGACAGGAGAAAAGCCCTTCAAACCCTAAATCAGGAAGATCTGATGTAGAGCTCACATGAACCTGAGGACTCCAGGGCAGAGCTGGTACCTAACAGAGGTTCTGGTGGGCTCTAAAGGTGATCAAGTTCAGTGACATTCCTTTAGCTCTTTAATAAACAAGTTTTTAATACAAAAGTTTATTTAAAAATGTGTTAAAGGGAAAAAACCAAAAATTTTCTTTCAGTACAGAGTGCTGTTTCTTCTACCACAGTGTTTGCTGCTTGAAGTGCTTCTATTAATAATTTTGTCACAGGCATAGATTATATGAGACCTTTGTGAAGGTAACTTTGCACAAAGACTTTCCTAAAGAAGTGGCCAAAGAGTTTCTCCAGACTTTGTATTGTGTTTCAGAGGGCCAGAAGAAAACTAAAATGCAAAGAACTGAAAACAATAAATGTAAGGACTTAAATAATGGGTTGCAAACCTGCCATTCCCCCAACACTGACAAAAAAAATACTGGGTATAAGTATTAAGGAGTTAATATGGAACTCACTTCATTAGTGAAATTAATTTGTTTCATTTCATTAAAATTTGGGAGTAATGTAAGAAACAGCGATTAAAATTAATTTAAAGCAAACACACACTGTCAAAGCTTTTGAGGTGAGACTGAACATTCATGCAACAGACCTCTAAGAAATTAACATAATTCAAAATCCATGTATAACCCACTAAACAGCAAAATGGCTGAGATTTCCAAATCCAGTGGTGTTGGGGAGCCCTCATCAAACATGTTTTGTTTAACACTTGTGGAAAGTGTGGAAGGAAGTGGGGAATTTGCACTGAGGTTCCCAGAGTCTGAGAAGCTGCAATCCCTGTTCCTCTCATCAAAGAGGGGACTGAGTCCCCCTAACACAGTTCCATGTTGTTAAGTCTGTCTCTGATCACTAATGAGTAATTTGATGGTTTTCCAATTTTCTGGAAGCCCTTTCCTCCCCCAGAATATTTGGTGACAGTTCCAAGATGGTTTATGCCAGTTCCTCAAGAACTTTGGGGTAAATCCTGTTCCTTTAGATAATTTGGAAGTAGTCACTTTTTTTGTGTAATTCAGCCCTTCCCACCTCTGCATTTTTTTTTTGCTGTTTTTACCAGGGTTAACTGCTGTGGCCATTTGTTACAGTAAACACTGAAACAACGAGGCATTAAACATTCCATGGTTGTCCCCAGTTTATTCATGCTGTCCTAGGAATTGGCCACACTTTGTCCTACTTGTACAAGCCCTGCTGAGATTTAAGCCAGAAGAGAGTTTGTAAGTCCATGTTTGTCCCTCACTACTTTTGCTGATTCCCTCACCACCTCCCTGTTCTCTCATCCTGAGGGGAAAGACAAAACAAAAGGTTTTAATTTTTAACACCTTTTCAACACCTTTTATTTAAATGTCTTTTACATTGGGGAAAACAAGCCCACACAAAGCTGAATGCATCCTGAGAGCACCACGGTGGGAAATCCCTGCAGCCCTCGACCCCAAATGAGACATTAGATGAGAATTTTGTGCATCCCAGTTTGGGAAGTGCAAGTTTCCCTGGAAGAGCTGCTGTAGCTCTGTATGGCTGTCAGTGGGAATCCCACAGGGGCACCTTGGGATTGTTTCTAAATTTCACTCCCACGCCTGTATTTCCCTCTTGCTACCAAAATCTTGCCACATAAACCCAATACAACAATTCAGGTGCAGGGAACAGAGATTTAACTCTGACTGGGGCTGCTCTGGACATCCTGGGGCACAAGCAGGACCCCCAACATGGGGATAGGTGCCACTCATTGACCACCTAAGATTTCCTTATTTCCCCAAATCTCCTGTTGTCCTAAGATGCACCAATCTGCTGATTTTTGCAGGAATGAGGTGGTAATTCAATGAGGTGGTAGTTCAATAAGGTGGTAATTCAATGAGGTGGCAGTTCAATAAGGTGGTAATTCAATGAGGTGGCAGTTCAATAAGGTGGTAATTCAATGAGGTGGCAGTTCAATAAGGTGGTAATTCCCCCTGCAGGTAAGCAGGACCTGAGAGGAAAAAAGGCTCTTTTCCCCTAAAAATGGGGATTCTCTCTCTGGTGAGCAGGCTGGCATTAAAGCACTGTCTCTCTCCACCCACACCCCGATCCAGAGGACTGTGGGGTCGTTCTTGCAGCCCTGCAGCAGGCAGGACACCCAGCCAGTGTTCCCAAGAGGCTTTCCCAGGAAAGCAGCATCCCTGGGCCTGCAGTGCTGCATGTGAGGAGGACAGCAGTGCCACCACTCCATCCCAAGTCAAGGCAGGAGCTGGAGAGGAGAGGAGCTGTGCTTCTCCCAAGGATTGGGATGGCCCATTGCTCCCCCAGCCAAACCTCACTGTCCTCAAAGGGGCCAGAGGGCTCTCCCAAAAGCTTCCCATTAAAGATGCACCTGTCCCCCAGGATGCCACACCCTCAACAAATCAAGCCAAATATTACAGGGACATCTCAACCCTCAGGGATGCTTTTTTCCTAAGGACTCCTGACCCACAGTGCAACTGAAAATCAGATCTTTTGAGCCACAGGCCTGCCCCCTTTCCTCCTTCTTGCTTTTATGAGGCCTCCAAGAAACCTGGTCGAGCTCTAGATAATTTTTTGAAAGCCTGATGCCGCTCGTAGAGACACGTAACAGCACAAAACTAAACCCAACCCATTTTCTCCCCAATGAGATCAGCTGGTCACTTTTGATTTTCTCTAGAAACCTATCTCTTCAGGACCTTTCTTTTTCCTTTTTCTTTATTTTTTTGAAGTCAAAGTCTGTTTCCCGTTTGGTAGGTGACCTGTTTAATGTTTTCCCTGTGTCTGGGAACTCCTTAGTGTAATTAGCGACCTTTGAACTCCACAACTAATCCTGAGCTATTTTGTATTCCTTACTCATCTTTAAGGCTGGACCTTTCTTTTCTTTTGAGTCTGCTGCCACAATTAAAGAAGAAACAGCTGCATTTCAAAGGGATTCCAATTCCAGAAGCTTAATCGTGATTGACATGTTCTTATTCTAAGCTATAAGAAACTCTAAGAGTCCTTTCTTGGGTTAAAACTTCAATCATTTTCTAAAAAATTATCTCAATATGGATTTTATTCATTTTCTTTGATAACCATTCTTTGTGATTTTTTTAAACTTGAAAGATGCTTTGAGTTTGTGATGAATATGAACTGCGCCCACCGAAAGAATGAATGGTGTCAGGCTCGGGCTGGATGCAGAAGTGCCTAAATTCCATTTATTGTCAAAATCTGATTATGAAACCTGACGTCCTCCATGTAGCTTGACATCATTCCACATGCCCCAAAGGAAGGAGAGGTGGAAGCTCTTGCAAATGAACCCCAGGAAGGCTGGGGAGGGAGATGGCATAAAGCATTCTCCAGAAATAGATCTATTTTTGACAGCTTTTCCCAATTTTTATAGTGCTGATTAAGAAGCCTTCCAGTCTTGGGAGGGCCCCTCTTCACTCTTGGAGAAATGGATTCCCAGTGAAAAGTCACAGCCAAAAGCAGCTGCCTTAAAACAGGGATAATTTGTGAGGTTTAAAATTATTGCCACAACCCCACAACAAGCCCTGAGTGAGGCTGTGGTGCTTAAATCTCCTCCAAGGGCTGATCCTAGAAAATGATGGGAGCCTATAGGGTCCTGTTATTTAATTATCTCCCTCTCACATTCGAATTCAGCCTGACCTCAGAAAGATGGGCTTATAAAAGGAAAAAAAAAAGAAAAAAGACTGAAAATCTGTTTGTGTGTTTGCCCAGATCCACCTGATCTTTGGCACACTTATCTGTGGGCATCACTTTTGGTCTAGACCTGCCCAAAATGATCCCAAAGAGCCCCAGGAACGGCAGCAGGCGAGACCTGGTGTTCCTAAGACAAAGGTCAAAAAAAAAAAGGATGTTAATAAACAGCCCTCTAGTTTAAAGGGACTTTTTTTCTTCCTTTTTTTTTTTTTTTCCCCTCTTTTTTTTTTTAAGGATTACATCTTAAATTCCAACAAATCAGATTTAGGAGTTACTGAAAGTGAAATTGATCCATCCCTCAGCCAAACTTTGCAATACTTTCCTGTTCTGACATCATTTAGATAGTTAGCTGCATTATCAGATTAAAAACCATTGTACAGGGCCGCTGAAAGGAAAAGGAGCCAAAAAGCTAAACACTGCCTGAATTCTGAACCTTTTAACCTGGCTGAAGTACGGTGGGGTCCCTGTTATGCAAATACCTTCAATCCTCTGCTAAGTTCAGTGGAAATAATTTTCTTGAATGACAGGTTTATTCAGCAAGGATTCAGTTGGCGATTAATCCCCCTTTGATCTAAGGTATTTCACTTAACTACCAGTTACCTCGTCCTGACAAAGTGCAACCGAGATTAGGGAGATCACCAGAACACCACGGCCGGGCTGGGCGTTTATTCTCCCCAGCCCTTCAAAGGGAAGGGCCAGGAATGCAATCTATTCCCACTATTTGAAGATGGAAAGTCCTGTCTCCCGAGTTAGAAAGTCAATTGAATACCAAGTGGGGCTTGGTCCTGACCGAGCTCCCGACCCCAGATATTCCCACTCCTTGGGGTATTTTTGTTCTGAGCCCGCTTTCAGCCAGGTTTTTGCTCTTCCAGAGCTGCCTGTTTATTTCAGATCAGCGCGTGGCGCTGTGGAAAAGACCTTTGCTTTTGGGAAAAGAGGAGATTTCCCGATTTTGAGCGATTTTTGAGCTATTATTTCTTAATTTTTTTTGCTAAAAAATCCCTTTTGCACTTCCCCGACGAGTATATATACTTATCAATATATAATAGATATAATATATAAATGAATATTACATGTATTATAAATGCATCTATTTTAAAAACTGATAATAGAGCTAACCACCCAAATTACATCAGAACAAGAAAATTTTGCTGAGGGATGGATCAATCTCGCTTTCAGGAACTCCTAAATCTGATTTGCTGGAATTTAGGATGTAATTCTTAAAAAATCCCCCAAAACCCTCCTTTTTAACTGGAGGGCTGTTTATTATTCCTTTTTTATTTGACTTTAGTCTTAGGAACACCAGGTCTTGCTTGCTGCCATTCCCGGGGCTCTTTGGGATCATTTTGGGACAGGTTTATATGGCTGGACACATATTTATACCTCCAGCAGGTGTGGTGTAAAATTGTTGTGCCAAAACCTATTTATAAAGGAAAATACATCACTACAGATGACCACATCATCCCCTAAAAAA
>VZRH01002265.1:638692-668649 GCA_013397555.1 Urocynchramus pylzowi | reverse complement strand
AAAAAAAAAAAAAAAAATTAAAAAAAAAAATCAGGCAATTGCTCCGTGACTGCCTGACATCTGAAATAAAGCATTTTTTACTCTGCCTATCCATTCACTAATATGTTTTCCCGTTTTGCTGAATTATGACATCATTTTGTAGCAGCACCAACTCCAAAAATGCTGCAGCGACCACGGGAGCACGGTCCTGATCGGGGCTTGGCTGGGTCAGCCCGTGAGAAGCTGATTACGGGATCGGGCACAAAGCTGCATTTCCCTGCCCCAGGGGAAAGGCGGAACAAAATCATTTGTGGGATTCTCCCCGTGGTGAAAGTGGCTGCCGGGATTTCCACTCAGAACTCGCTGATTTTAAGGGGGTTGTCTGTATGTAAATAGGGCTGAGAGAGGGGAGGGAAATTATCTTATTCTGCTTTTAGGACTTTACCCATCCTGAGATATCAGGCAGTTGCTTAAACAAATTCCTTGTCTGCAGAATCTGTTAAAATCAACCTCCTAAAGCATAACTGTGCTTGTAAGTCCTGGCAGAACTGGGGCTGTATTTGGGGATTTCTCCACCCCACGGGCAAACTGTAAGCCATCCTTTATCTGTCTTGTCTTTTTTTTTCTCCCTTATGTGAAATAATTGGAATTATTAAATAGCTGCTCTGCAGGGCGAGCTCTCCCACACAAAGGGGCTGGGACCTGCCCTGGGGTCCCCCCATTCCAGCTGCATCCCCTCCTCATTTATTCCCATTTTATAGAATCACAGAATCCTGGAGTGGTTGGGGTTGGAAGAGACCTTACAGATCACCCAGTTCCACCCCCTTGCCAGCCACGGGCAGGGAAATTTTAACTTCCAATGAGAATTTCCTGGTGGGATTCCACGGCCTCAAAATGCCCCCGGAGGCTCATGGAAGGCCCCCATCACACTTGATCAGGTCAATAATACACAAACTAAGAAGGATTTGCACTCGAGACAGTAACAGCTTCTCAAGAGCCATTACAGTGTAGTGGCTTGAAGAAAGAAATCCCTTTTAAGAAATGCCAGACTCTGGAGTAACGTGATAGTCCATAAGGCTCTAGGGTCTTTCTAGCAAATATAATGTTACATGTGCTTTCCAAGGGAAGGTTACCCACTTACAAGTCAGGAAAAAATAAGATGGGAGGGTTTTAAAATATTTTCTGTATTTGCATTATTGACTACATGAACTCTGCAATGAGCCAGTGAGGGAGAGAAATTTATATTTGAAAATAAGCCCAAATTGTTGTCTGCATAATAAATACAGAGGGACTGCAAGCAGTCAGAGCAAAGAGCCACAAAGCCCATCCTGGTCTCTGTAGTGCCTCATCAGTGACAGATAATTGATGACTTGGTTTAGCTAAATCAAATTATTTGGATAATAATTTTAGTAAATTTGATTTACATTAAATTACTTAGAAAATTGGGTTGTGTTTCAGTAGATTCAGAAAATGTTCACTCCTATTTTGAGCAAAAAGAAAAGTGGGGGGGGGGTGTTGTGCTTTGTGATATTTGTGTGAGTCTGTGCTCATGTCTATGCAATAAATACATATATAAGTACATAAATAAGATGGGAAATATCTAATGGCAAAACTGAATGGCATTTATCAGTTTTGTTGGCTGTTTTTCCCTAATTGAGCAATAAAAAATTTTCATCAAATACATAATATAGGATGATATTCTATGCTAATTAAATTAAAAACGATTTGCTAAATATTTATAGTAATCTGATGGTTAATTGCTTAATAAACAGGGTTTTGTTCAAAACCAGAAGGCATCTCCAACACCTCTGAAATGTGGATAATTTCTATTTCTCAGCCCTCAGCAGTATTTCTAGAGGAGAAACACCCCGAACCACCTCACAGAGCTCTGCTTTAAATGCAGCGTGTAGTAGGTCAACGTCCCAATTTCAATAAAAGGCAGGGATGTATTAATAAAGGCAGAACTTTCCTCTCTGCCGCCGATTTCCTGGGAAAGGCTGATGTTCTCCAAAGGCCATTCCTGCCCCCCTGTGGTGGCACCAAACCAGCGCTGCTGCCCCGAACCAGGCAGGGAGGGATGGAGCCGGCTCTGACATTTATTTCTGGGGGGTCTGGGCTGTCTGAGCGTCCCTGGGTCACTTTATTTTCAGGGGAAGGACATTTTACAAATGTCATTTTACATTTTACAGAGTGACAGGATAAGAGGGGATGGATTCAAACTGACAGAGGGAAGGTTAGATGGGATATTGGGAAGGAATTCTGCCCTGTGAGGGTGGTGAGGCACAGGGAGCCCACAGAAGCTGTGGCTGCCCCATCCCTGAAGTGTTTCAGGCCAGGCTGGACAGGGCTTGGAGCACCCTGGGATAGTGGAAGGTGTCCCTGCCATGGCAGGGGGTGGAACTGGATCTTTAATGTCCCCTCCTGTGATTCTCTGATTCACTGGTTTGCTGCAGCCTTCCATGGTGTGAGCACTGCAAACACCTTCACTCTGCTCCTCCAACTCAGCCACCCTCATCTCACCCGTTTTTATTTTATTCTGACATGCATCTCTCATCCAGGCAGACATTTCCTCAGAGTCTGCCTTCATTTTGGGGATGGGAGAAGGCTGGGAATCACTTTGCTGTCACAGCTTAGCCTTTGCAAGCATTTGGGTCATTCTCAGCCTCCTGCCACAGCAGCTCCTGTCCCCTCCGAGCCTGGAGCAGATCCAGCCTCATCCCAGGCCATGGCAGCTCCCTGGGATGGCCCAGGTGAGCAGAGGTGCCTCACTCTGGGAAAACCTCTGGTGGCTACAACAACCTGAACAAAGCTTAGAAATAGACTCAGGATTATATTCATGAATTTCTGCGGAATCTGTTTGCCACTGGCAGGACTTCTCCAAGGTTTCTTCCCATTTTCCAAAGAATTTTCCCACTTTCAAGACCCAGGAGTGCAATATTGTGCACCTTTCACCCCTAAACCTCACTAAAAATGCAATAGCAACCATGAACTGCTTTTTGCTTCCATTTTTCTACTTCCTGGCAGAAAAAGTGTGGCCACACTCACCCCTGAGTTTTACTGAGTGCCAGTAGAATCACTGTCAGGCTGGTTGCATTTATTGATACCAGAGGGTGAGCTGGCACTGCAGACTGGGTGATTAGGGGAAATAACCCTTTGCATTGCTACAACAGACACATTTGGCTTGGAGCCACAGAGAGAGCAAGCAGAACGAAGCAAACACCAGCCCATTCCTACAAAACCACTGCTCTCCCAGCCCCTGCTCCAGCACACCCACCCTGCTCCTCGACCTCCTCTCTGCTTGCCCAGGGATCTGCCTGGGGAATGAACGATGCCAGATGAAGGGAGCTGTATTGTCTGACCAGTCTGAGAGCAGAACTGGGGGCTATTGCCACGGGAATAAATCATCTGCAGACATTTCTTCACCTCCTCAACAGGTGCCCGGATCCGTTTCTGCGGCCGGCGGGAGCCGCTTTTCCGACATGAAACCGTAGCCCCGCCGGCCAGCGCCTGGTGGCACTTCCAATTCAATTAACTTACTCACTGGAACTCCCAGAGAAACTGAATATGACGAGAACAAGAGGGGAAGCTGGGCCAAATTAATAGGATGAGATCCTTTTACAGCCCCGGCCAGCAATCCTGAGCAGCAGCCCTGAAAAGCAAATTGGAACGAGCAAATTGCTGTTGAAAAATTCTTTCAGCACTCGGCTGTTGCTACTCAGCCGGTCACTGCTGGGAGTCAAAGGTTGAAAAATCCTGGGATGGTGCTGACAATGGAGGCATTCTTATGACAAACATTTACATTTTATTTCTTGGGGTGTTGGAGGTAGATTAGTCTCATCTTCGGCCGCTCGGGATGGGCTGCACCGTTTGGAGAGGAGAGTAGTGGGAACAAGCATTTTATTGTGGGGGGAAAAAAACCCAATAAAATCATATTTCCTGCTCCCAGCCTAAGGAAAGGATAGTCAGATTTTAAAGATTACCCTCAGGAGAAAGCTTTTGTCCCCAAAAGCTTTTTTTTTTAAGGAAAAAGCACATTATGGGGGATTTTTTCTGATTCCAAATTAAGTTATCTTCAAAAATAATGTCATTTTATGTATATGTCTGACTTTCCATGTGCTTCATGCAAAAGTCCTGCTGCTTTCCTTCATGCACAGCAAATAATTCATTCAAAGTGTCCAATCACTGCTTTGTACAGATGCAAACTTGGGCATTGTTTAATTGTTTGTGGCTGTGTCGCCCCATATTCATGGGAAACTCAGTCGTTTGTAAAAAGAATAATTCCAAGTTCACAGCTGCAATTTCACTGAAACTTTTTGACCTTCAATGAGCTGTGGAGAGGGAGTGGAATCTCTGCTGGGGGAATGGACACAAGCAGGAAATCATAAGCACATCATGAGACATCCTTCTTCTGAATTATGCCCCAGACTTTATTTTATAGATAATAAATCACCAATGTACCTGTAGGATAAAATGCTGGGGAAAAGAAAAGAGAAAACACCCAGCTGGGACCCAAGTGAATGGTTTGAACTGGAAGAACAATCACAGTGATCAAGTTCCTCTCGTGGCAGTGCTGGTGCCATGGAGGCTCCTGTGTCTGGGGACGTCCCAGTGGGGTGCACCATCCCCAGGGCTCTGCCCCAAAAACCTTGGGACAGCTGCTGCAAGGGGACAATCCCCTTTGGCAACCTCCTCCTTGGCACACAGCAGAGAGCAGGGCTGCTGGTGATGCTTTCTGCAGTAACTACCTTGAGTCCATCTCTGTCCTTGTCAATTATTTGGGAAAGCTAAGGGAGTAAATCCCTTTACTCCCTCCTGCTGCTCGTGCCTGCTGGCCCACAGAAAAAAGTTGAGGGAGTGCTTGTTCACAGACAGAATTTGTCTATTTTTCTGTGGTTTCCTTTTCTTCCCCTTGGTGTGGAAGGAAAGACCAGAGACACCATCAGCAAGGAGGGTGTTGGTCTGGATTTGAGGATTTGTGTGCTGGCTGCTCTTGGCCACCTCTCTCTGGAAAGGCAAGATGATGAACTTTTGAGGTTGATCTTTTGGGGATGATCTTTTGGGGGTGATCTTTTGGGGGTGATCTTTTGCCTGTAGATCCCAAACTGGAGCATTCCATGGGCCACAAAATCTCTCCTGCCCCACGCTCCAGAAGCAGCAGGAGAGTGAATCCCAAGGCAATGCAGCAAGGTGAGCCCTGCAGCAAACACTGGATGCTCACTCTGGCTCTTCCCAGGAAGCAAAGAATGAGCCATAACAACCCCAGCCCATTCTGGGGGGTTGCTGCCACACTCAGCCAGCCCTTGGATGATGACCAAGGCCCATTTGATCTCCAAAGCTGCACCAGCTTGAGTTGCAATGAGGCCACTCTGGCCAGCAAAGCCTCTGCTGCAAGACTCACATACCTACAAGGAGATTTTGCTTTGTTTTCCTCCTGAAAGCCAAAAACTTCCATAAAACATCCTTTGTGTCATTTTCCTCCCACGTTACCTCACCCCCATCTTTGCTTTGTGTCTGGCACAACGCTGCCACCAAATTCCACAAAAGCCCCACCTTAAACAATTTGCTCCAGCAAAAATCTGTTCCTGTCCCTGCCCAGCTACATTGAATTCTGCAGGAAAAACTTGGAGCATCATCATGCACTAAGAAAGGATGGAGAGGAAAGGTGTCCCCTGGTTTTCTTTTATCCATGACCATGTGTGGAACAAAGTGAGCTCACTGGAGAGGGACTCTAGCCAGGAGCTGTAGTGACAGGACAAGGAGAAATGGGTTAAGACTGAAAGAGGAGAAATTTTAGTCAGATGTACAGAACAAATTCTTCCCTGTGAGGGCAGTGAGGCCCTGGCACAGGGTGCCCACAGAAGCTGTGGCTGCCCCTGGATCCCTGGAAGTGTCCAAGGCCAGGTTGGATGGGGCTTGGAGCAGCCTGGGGTAGTGGAAGGTGTCCCTGCCCCAACCATTCTGTGATTCTACACCTGTTCAATTCTAGGTGGGATTTGCAATAAATCTCCCTTTATCCCCAGAGAAGGGCTGTAGGATTCCTTTACACACCCTTGTAAACCTAAAGCAACCCAGCACTGTGAGAAGTTGGACTACTGACATCTGATCCAAAGAGCAAGGCCACTGTATCAAATACTTTGCACCTTTTTAATTCCAGTGGCCTTATTTCAAGCATTCAATATTTTCTCTCATTTTTGACTCAACTTATTTTTAGCTTTTTTTTTTCCACTGTCAAATGTATTGAAGCTGACATAATTATCGCTCTGCCTCCCCCAAAGGCATGTATTTACCTACTTGTTAAAAGGCTTTTTCCATGCTGCCATGCTGTTGCTGTGACAAGATGACTTTGAAGGCACAGTAGGTAAAATAATATTGTATATTGCACAGCAACCCCAACAACGAAATGTTAATTTAACCAATAAAGTAACCAGATCGTAATTATAATAATCACTGTTCCTTATCTCTTAACAGGGCTAAAAGTGGAATTCACATTTGCCATGTAGTGCGTGTCAGCTTGGAAATTACTACACAAATCACTCAGAGCAGTGAAGTTTTTAGCCCCACCACCTCTAACTCATGGAAAGGATTCTCTGGAGAGTTCAACGTGGTCTCAGAGCCATCATCTTCCTCCCCCAGCTCCCTCCTGCCCCAGCATCACTCTGGCAACAAATCATCCAAGGGCTGTGCAGGGACACCCACTCTGAGCAGGTGATTAGGATTTAGCCATCATTCCTTTGTGCTTCCAAACCTCTCTGCTGGCTCTGAGACTCCCACCCTGCTTCTCATTCCCAATGTCACACAAATAAATGGATGCCAAGTTCTCTTTGAAACGAGTCACCAAAAACGAAGTAAACCTCAGAGGGCAGAGAGCTCACAGAGGGAAAGGAAGGCAAGGAGAGGGATGGAGAGCCTTTTTGTGTTGGTAGGCATGGCAAAAACTGCTTCTTGCCCTTTTGCTGAGCAGCAAGTTAGGAAAAGTGTGGTGCAGTGCAGCTTGAGGGGGGATGACCCAAAGCTGTACAAGGGAATTAGCACGGCTTAGTCCATGGCTGCTCCCCAAAATGGCAAGGCAGGAGCATCTCAGGGTGGGAACCTCAGCCCTGGAGAGGAAGAGGCTGGAGCTGCACATCCCAGTGCCTGGGTGGCACTGGAGGGACCCCAGCCTGTGCCCAGGGTCCCTCAGGGATTCTCCAAGGACCCAGAACTGCTTGGGAACCATGCCCAGCTCAAGCACAACGGGCTCCTTCTCCTGCTCTTACAACCCTCCCATGGCAGAGATGGGATAACCCAGCTGGGATAACCCTCCCAGTTAAAAACCTCTGCTGGGAATGTGCCTCAAACCCTGCTGGGATGTGGGACAAGTGCACACAGTCCTGCACAGATGGAACAGGGGCAGCTGCAGACAGAAGACCCCATAACCCCACAACAACTCCATGGGTTAATTCCTGCTCCTGCTCCTGCTCCAGGATGTGGCTTCCAGACCAAAGCTGCCTGGGCAGGAGCCCCTTGGTAAAGCAAGGTTGTTGTTCCCCTGAGGGAAGGATCTGTAAGTGATCCCAAGAAGGTCCTGACATCCCCTACAGAGGAGCTTTTTCAGGATAATTCTGTTACAGCCTGAGCAGTGCTGAGATACTCCAACACCACGAGTCTGTGTGAGGTCCAAAACCAGATTTTTCCCTTCTCACATTTTATGGGGTGTGGAAATAAAGCCAATTCCCATCCCAGGCCAAATCCCCCAGCCAGATGCCAATCTGGCTCCTGACTGTGATCCTCAAGCTGATATAACTTGACACAGAGGCAACAGCAGAAATGAGGAATTTAAAGAGCAGGCCTGGGTCCATGCAAGTGTGGGTTTGGAATTTTAGTCCAGAACTTTTGATCTGAAAATGGATCTGTGGCTTTGCAACACACCTCAGGTGCCACCATTAAACATGAGAACACCTAATGCTTGCTCTGGGCAGATTTTCAAGATATCAGTCTTTCTCTTCCCTTAAAAATTCCTGGAAACAGCAATATTTCAGGAAATAAAAATAAAAATAAATAAAAATAAATAAAATAAACTTGGTAAATACTGGGCTGCACTGACCAAACCACCCCAGGAGAAACGAAGCAGCTCTTGGTGTGGCCAATGGGTGTTGCCAGCCAGGGCTCAGGTTGTCCTTTTGTCAATATCAATCCAGCAAGATATTTCTTATATTTCCCATTTCTACTCCCAAAGTCAATCTTTCTTCTTTTTTCTGCTCTGGGGCTATGGCAGGGGCTGGACACCAGAATTCCCCACGGTGACTCCATCCTTTCCTCGGGCTAAAGAGGAAATGCAGCAGTAACTCTTTCCTCTGTGTTAAATGGAGGGGGTTTAAGCCATCCCCACACGGCTTCTCCTCACCCTGGAACTCCCAAGAGCATTTTAACACCAAATCCACAGTACCTGTGGCACTTCCCAGGCCTCAGCGGTGACAAACCTTCACTGTCACCTGCAAATGCCACTTTGTGCATTCTGGGGACTAACGGTGAGAAAATGTAACCGTGCCTCTTTTTAATTTTCTCATCAGATTAGAGGCATGCACGTGGCAGGGGTTAATTGCCAGCAACTTTAATTGCTACCCTATGACTCCTGCTTCCCTCGTGTGTTAGTGGCACACAGTCAGGGCTAATAGTGAGAAAATTTGACTGTAGCTCCACCACTCTCTCTTCATTAGGCTAATGGAACATTTTCCTCTCATTTTCTCCCCGGGGTAGCTGTAGGAGTGCTACCTTATAATTGTTGCTCTTACTGTAATTGGCAGTAGTAGGAGGATGTATAATCTCATTGTCTTTCCTGTGCAGTGGTAGATTTATTTATGACCTATTGACAATTCCCAGCCAGCAGCTGTAGCACAGTGAGGGCTGCATTAGCCTTTCCCCCCCAGAAAAGGGGAGACTGCACAAAGGCTGTGATTAACCAGAAAGAACAGGAGCCCAAGATGTCCCACAGGACCAAATGTTAACATCAGGAATGGCAGACAAAGGCACTGCTGACCATGAAGGGATGTTGGTATCCAATTCCCAGGATTCACAAAAACATTTGAGGGTTCTCACGGTGGGTTCTCATCTCACAGGCAAAACACAAAGGGTTAAATTCATCTTCAGAGCTGTCACAGCACATTGACACCAAAAGTAGACCAGGCTGCCTTCCACACTGCCTTTCACCATAGCTGGGTGAGAAAATGAGGTACCCAAAGCCTGTGGGTGAGGGGGGATATTGCAGCCCCACTCAGCAAAGCACTTAAACTTGTGCTTTATTTTCAAATTCTTGTTCTGGGGTTTTGCTTCACTGGTTTGGCAACTGGTTTGGATGACTTTACTTCTCCAGGCTGTAACAGTTTGTGTCATCATTGAGCATAATCACAGAGACCCAGGATGGTTTGGGTTGGAAGGGACCCTAAAGCTCATCCAGTTCCATGGGCAGGGACACCTTCCACTGTCCCAGGCTGCTCCAAGCCTGGCCAACCTGGCTTTGAACAAACCTGATCCTTCCTCCCAAACACAACTCTCAGATCCAGAAGCACCTTGTAGGTCACAGCTGCTGAGGTCAGGTGGCTGGAAAATAAGTTTTCCCATGGATGACACCCTGCAAGCAGCTATTTCAATCAGAGGCTGGCAGAGACCTTATTTATGTCTCCATGTCTTTTCTACCTAGAAGCTGCTGCTCCTTTTGTCCCCTGCTCCACAGGAAACCTCTTTGCTTTTAGTCACAGCCCAGTGTTTTCATAGCAGCAGCCTCAGACCTTTAAAAAGCTGGGGTCAGGGCAAGCCATGAAGCTCTCCAGGCTGGAGGAACATTGTCCTGTGAACAGGCATTTATCCATGTCCCAACAGAGCCAGATCAGGCCTTGAGACCCTGAAAACACTGGGTTGTCCTGCTGCTCCTCGGGTGGAGAAAATAAAGAGAGGTAGGTCAGGATCAGAGCTGGGATGGAGCTCATGCAGAATGCTCCCATCATGTTTTTCCAGTGGCTGAAATGATGCTCTTTTTTCCACCTCTCATCCTCAAGGCTGAATCAATCAATGCAATGCTTGGAAAATCCCTCTGTCTCCAAAATAGGGAGAACATGAAAAGCAAATCTCTGCCCTCCTCACTGTTAGCTCTATTATTTATTTCCCCATCTTTTTGCTGTTTAAAAAAGAAAATGTAAAGAAGAGAACAAATAAACAAACAAATAAATAAATANCTGTGCTCCCACCTCTTCCCAGCCCAGGAAAAGCAGGTTTAGGGGTGGTCAGTCTGTGCTCCCACCTCTTCCCAGCCCAGGAAAAGCAGGTTTAGGGCTGCTCAAGGGCATTCCACGGCAGGCAGGATTTTCCCTCACCAAGGAATTTGCCAGAACGTGACCCAGGTAATGAGCTTTGCCATTCGTGGTGTCTGGTGCAGGAGCTGTTTTGGGAGCCAAAGCAGCTTTTGTGCACTGCTGAAATGCTTTGAACTCAGAGGGGCTGACTCAGGGATGCCTCTGACAGTGAGAGCCATAACAGCCACCCTGACATATCTAGCACAGTTGGTGGGGGAAGCTTTCCCAGGAAAGGCTGGGATTTTCCAAGGGAACATGGATCTTTGGGCAGGATGGAAGATCCAGGCTCTCCTGGGAAGTGCTCCAGGACCAAGTCAGCCAGAGTTCAAGGAGGATTTGAACAATGCTCTCAGGCTCAGGGTGGGATTCTTGGGGCTGTGCAGGGCCAGGAGTTGGACTTGATGCTCCTTGTGGGTCCCTCCCAGTCCAGGACATTCTGTGATTCTCTGATCCTGCCCATCCAGAAGCAGAGATGCTGGAGATGGGGCTGCCCATGCTGAGCTGCAGCCTGGTGGGAAACCCAGAGCATGAAGATGCTCTGCAGAAGCAAGAGCCCAAGAGCCTGGGTTGTCCCATGGGAGCAGCAACCCTGGGAGGCCCCACAGTGGCCCTGGGGAGTTATACCAGGAAAACAAAATGTTCAAAGAGAAACACTCATGGTTTACTCAGGAGGAGATGGACACAAATGCCCTCTTGAGCCCTGTATATCCCAACAGAGGGAACAACCTGACACAATTTTGGAATGCCACCACTGATCCCACTCCTTGCTCTTTGTCCATGTCCAGGCCCCAAAGCTGACCAGGGACTGCTTGTCCTTCCCAGCCCTGTAAGGGGGTCAAGTCACAGAATCCCAGAGTGGTTTGGGTTAGAAGGAACCTTCCAGATCATCCAGTTCCAGCCCCCTGCCATGGGCAGGGACACCTTCCACTATCCCAGGTTGCTCCAAACCCCATCCCAGCTGGCCTGGAACACTTCCAGGGGTGGGGTAGCCACAGCTTTCCTGGGCAACCTTTTCCAGGGCCTCCCAGTCTGAGCCTCACTGGATTCCAGTGGAAGTTTTACTTCCATGAGAGGGAAAGCCAGCCCTTATCAGGCCAGGATCAGCCCTGCCCAGAGCAGCACACACGTGTTGATAGGCAGGGTGGATTTTTGTGTCAGAAGAGTGGTTTTGCTTATCTTCCACTGCACACAGATGAGCTTATTAAAGCAAAGTAGGTCAGGCACATGATATAACAGTGTGATCTATGTGAAAGGCACTGGGAGGTGCTCATTGTGCTGAGACACTCCACTCCTGATGGATTTATTCCACTTCACACAAAAAGACTCGGCCAGAGCCAAATCCCCCCAACAAAGCCAGGAGCAAGCTCCCCACTAACTTCAGTGAGACCAAGATTTCAGCATCAGAAACCCTGGTTTCTGCAGAAAATATTTAAAGGACCCCACAAAAGGAATTACTACCTCTGGATTCTATGGAAAATAAAAAGGAGACTAATAAAATTAAAAATAAATAAAAGAGCACAGAGCTGACTTCAGAGGGAGGATGACTGTACTTCTCCAGGCTGTAACAGTTTGTGTCATCATTGAACATAATCACAGAGTCCCAGGATGGTTTGGGTTGGAAGGGACCTTAAAGCTCATCCAGTTCCATGGGCAGGGTCACCTTCCACTATCCCAGGCTGCTCCAAGGCCTGTCCAACCTGGCTTTGAACACTTCTACCACACTTGTAGCTCTGCAGGAACTTGAACAGCCACATCTGTGCCTTCATCCAGCTGAAAATAACCAGGTTTTGTCCTCCCTCATTCCCAGCTTCCTCCTCTCCTCTCCCTGACCTGGCTGGCCACAGCACGGATGCTGGTACAGGCCTGAAGGCTGGACTCGGCCCAGGACTTCATTTCACCTCCTAGACAGAAGATTATTCTCATTTAGGCATTAGCAAGCCCTGACTCCTCACTGGTGAGCAGCTGGAAGTGGCAGCCCCTCCAAGAGGTGTCAGATCCAGCAGAAGATGCCTGCCCTGGGCTGGCAGAGATAATCTCTCCCTCCCTGCTGACAGGCACCATCCAACGTTATCAAATCCAGCTCGTGGCTCGTGCTCAATCAGCAGCTTATTTAGAAAAGTCAGTTTGCTAATTGAGAAAAGTTTAATGAATTTTTGGTGTACAGGAAAAAAAAAAAAAAGATTACTTTATATTACCGATGTGTTCATTGGAAAAATTCATTACATTTATGTATTGTGTTTTCATGTAAATACCTCAGCAAAGAATACAATATTATGGTTCATGGTTCATGTGGTATCTGAAAGGAATAATTGTATAACTAATCAGTGAAAACAAAGTAAATGTTCCTCTTGAGCTTGTACAATAAAAAACTGAATTAAAACTATTCAGGCTCAAAAATGCAAATATGCCATGTTTCCCATCAGCAAGAAAATAAAAAAAAACCTAATATTTAGAAACCCACCTGCAGTACTGGGTTCAGGTCTGAGGGACCCAGGTTGAGAAGGATGTGGAGATATTGGAGTGAGTCCAGAGGAAGCCACAAACATTCTCCCAGGGCTGGAGCCCCTCTGCTCTGGAGCCAGGCTGGGAGAGCTGGGGGTGCTCAGCTGGAGAAGAGAAACCTCCAGGGAGAGCTCAGAGCCCCCTCCAGGGCCTGAAGGGGCTCCAGGAGAGCTGGAGAGGGACTGGGGACAAAGACATGGAATGACAGGACAAGAGGAAATGGCTTCAAACTGACAAAGACAGGGTTAGATGGGATATTGGGAAGAAACTCTTCCTGTGAGGGTGGGCAGGCCCTGGCACAGGGTGCCCAGAGCAGCTGTGGCTGCCCCTGGATCCCTGGAAGTGTCCAAGGACAGTTTGGACAGGGCTTGGAGCAACCTGGGATAGTGGAAGGTGTCCCTGCCCATGGCAGGGAGTTGGAACTGGATGGACTTTAAGGTCCCTTTCCAACCCAAACCATTCTGGGGTTCTGGAATTCCAGGATCCAGGGTCTCTGGGATTTTCTGACAGTCTCATCACAAGGCACTGCCCCAGTGATTGCTCAAACCACTTCCCTGTCCTACAGCCCCAGCAAACAGTTCAGGCCTGGACTTGGGTAGCTCAGTTTGGGGATGGTTTTTAAATGCAACTTTCTCAAATGATCCCTCCAGTGTTAGGGCAGAATGGGAAGAGGGTGATTGACACACAGGAACAGCCCCAGGGTCTCTCAGAGAACAACCTGCTGCTGAAGTATGTGTTTGAATGCATCCAAAGCAGACAACTGATGCTGGCATTTGTAATTCCACTTCAATCCCAGTGATTTCCCATCCATTTCTCTCTTTTCATGTGTGTATGCAGCTCAGAGTGGCAGCACAAGACAGATTTTCTCAGGGATGTCACAGGGATCCCTGTCCTTACACAGCCTGCTCTGAACCCACAGATCAGAGCTACACCAAGATGATTTTTGGGAAGCAGGGGATCTGGAAAACCAGCACATGGAGGTGGTACAGCAGGGCCACAGCCTCTGTGTTTTCCAGAGGGCAGGGATATGCTGCAAGCAGGTGAGAAGGAGGGGAAAAAAAACAAGGGCACTCCCAAAAGTAGGGGAAAAGGAGGTTTTGCTCTGACTATGAAGAACTCAGTGGGGTCACTGATGCTGTGTCTCTGTTGGACCCCAGGACCTCAGACAATGCACACTGGAGCCTCCTGGATGGGATCTTCATGACCTGACAGCAAAGGAAAAAAATTTTAAAAAAGGGAAGGGAAAGGGAAAAAAAATCCACTTTCAGCACCACTTGGTGACATTCTGATTTTCACAGCCAATTGCCAACAGTTTTTGCCCTCGCTCAGTACAAGCAGGGCTGGTGAGCTTTCACCTGGGCTGGCAGCAAGGAAGGAATTTGCTGCTCCTTCAACAGAACCCCAAAGAGCAGAGGCAGAGGAGATCCAGCACCTGCAGCAGAGGGTGGCAGATGGAGAGCATCCAAAGCTGCTCCCCTGGGCAGGACAAGGAGGCATTCCCAGCATAACTAAGAGCCTCTTCCCAGGATAAATAAAGTCATACAGGATGCCCTGTGTGGGGTGACACGAATCCCATACCTCTTAATGGATTGGGGACCCCAAACCCCACCCCAGCCCAGCAGCTGGGTGTCCCTTTTCCCAGAACCAGGCTCATTCCCGAGGCACAGCGTTAATATCCGCAGTGCTAAATTATTCACTGCCTCAGGGCACACAGCCTGGATGAAAGCACTCAGGAAGGCTCTTACAGCATCCTTGGGGGCTGCCACAGTATCCTGGCTCATTGCGGCTGCAAGGAAGGAGCCGGTGCCTTCTCGGCGGGGCAGGAGGAGCCTCCAAATCCCCTGGGCTCCTGCGGGGGCAGAGCTGGCCCGGCAGCGTGCACTGGCTCTGTGCAGCCACAAGAGTGAGCCTGCAGCACAGCTTTGGGAAAATGAGCCGGGATGATGGTGAAAACTCCTCCTCTGCAAGAGAAGGGTTCTGGCTCTGCGTGATGATGGTGAAAACTCCTCCTCTGCAAGAGAAGGGTTCTGGCTCTGCGTGATGATGGTGAAAATTCTCCTCCTCTGCAAGAGAAGGGTTCTGGCTCTGCGTGATGATGGTGAAAACTCCTCTGCAAGAGAAGGGTTCTGGCTCTGCGTGATGATGGTGAAAATTCCCCTCCTNGAAAGATGGGGATTTTGGAGCAGGCAGTCTGCCGGTTCTCAGCTGTTTTTTCTGCCTCTGTCAAGGTCGGGATTGAAGCGCTCAAGATGATGGTTTGTGCTCAGACTCAGGTGTTTATTATTTCTTATCTATGTTACAGTCTCACAAGCAGTGAGCTCTGCAGTATTTCACTAACAAGCTACAAAATGGCTAACTCTCTTTCTTTACAAGGTCTTTTAAGGCTAAACTAGCCAATTAAGAAATTACACCTAAATTATTTTCACTTTTAACCCAATAACTAATCACTCGAAGTCCGCAATGTGGACTTTCCTGTCCAATTACAAAATATCACCCAAACCCATGGAGAAGAAGGAAGAAGAAGGTGAAGAAGAAGGACCAGCTTCCTCCCTAAAATCTCCATCTTGCTTTACATTTATTACTATATTCTAAAACCTTAAACTCTAAGTTTTCCACCCTGTGAAATTACACACTTCTAATCAAACTATACACCACTAATCTCAGTGCTATCAATAAATTTTGGAAGCCTTCTTCATGGCCTCAGGTAAAATATAATATTTTCTTGAGGGTCTGTGCCCTTCAGCAGAAAGTTTAAAATTCTCAGCATCCAGGCTTCCAACAGCAGTTTTTTGTTGCATGTCTGGGTAGGAATTTTCTGCCTCAAGGATGTTTTTGTTTTCAGGCTCCTTAAAGTTGTGAACTCCAGAGATGGGTCCCTGCATCTGCAGAGTGAGGTTTTTCTCCCAGATCCTTAAGAGTGTCCTAACTTCATCCTTGGCAGTGCTGCATTAATTGTTGGACTTGATGACCTTAGAGGTCTTTTTCAGCTTTAATGATTCTTTATTTCCATGATCTGAGCTGGTTACTCAGGCTCTTTTTTAGGAATATGCATCCCTAGGGCAAGACCATCCAGACATCACCCAGTGACTGTAGGCTGAACACAGACCTCAGGATTAAAAAGTGTCTTTCAGTGCATGTAAAGGGGGCCAAGGGTGTTCAGTCCAGCTCTAGGGGTTGGTGCCTGTAGACATTGTGTTTGGCCAGCCAAATTGATCTAAAAATTCACTCCTGTTGTCTGAGACCTGCTTTCACAGAATCACAAAATCATTAAAGTTGGAAAAGACCTATAAGTTCATTGAGTCCAGCCTTTGACTGATCACCACTTTGTCAACCAGACCAGAGCCCTGAGTGCCACATCCCATCATTTCTTGAACACCTCCAGGGCTGGGGACTCCATCACTTCCCTGAACAGCCCATTCCAATGCTTGACAACCCTTCTGTGAAGACATTCCTCCTGATGACCAACATGAAGCTCCTTTGATGCAGCTTGAGGCCATTTCCTCTTGTCCTGTCTCTTGTTACTGAGAGAAGAGCCCGACCCCCCCCGGCTGTCTCCTCCTGTCAGGCACTTGTGCAGAGCCAGAAGATCCCCCTGAGTCTCCACTTCTCCAGGCTGAGCCCCTTTCCCAGATCCCTCAGCCATTCCTGGTGCTCCAGACTCTTCCCAGCTCTCTTCCCTTCTCTGGACACACTCCAGCCCCTCAATGTTCTTGTCCTGAGGGGCCCAGACCTGGGCACAGCAGCTGAGGTGTGGCCTCAGCAGTGCCCAGCACAGGGGGACAGCCACTGCCCTGGTCCTGTGGCCCCACTGTTCCTGATTGAAGCCAGGTGCCATTGGCCTCTTGCCCAGCTGGGCACACCTCATGTTCAGCTGCAGTCACCAGCAGCTGGGTGCTTCCCTGCTGGGCAGCTTTCCAGCCACTCTGCCCCAGCCTGGAGAGCTGCAGGAGGCTGATGTGAGCCAAGTGCAGGACCCAGCCCTTGGCCTTGTAGAGCCTCACGCTGCTGGTGCTGGCCCGCGGATCCATCCCGTGCAGATCCCTCTCAGAGCCCTCCTGCCCTCCAGCAGATCAGCTCTCTGAGGCTGCAGGCAGTCCATGCAGTGAGTCCCTGAGCCCACACGGTGATTCCATGAGTCCACACAGGACCCATGGACGGCACTTGCCTTCCTGGGAAGGACTGCTCTGAGCATGGTTTGGTGTCACATCCCTTCAGCACCAGCCCCCCCTCACTGCAAGTGCTCTGTTCTGCCAGGGTGCTCTGAGCCTGCTCCTGCTGGTTTCTGCCAAAAGCAGGAGGTGCTGGAGCAGTGACTCAGTGCTGATGGCTTCTCCCTCTCACAGATGGGCAGCCTTCTGCAGCCAGAACCAGCTGCAAGGCCCAACACGGAGCATTTTGTGTGCACGGGCCTGGGAGCAAAGCTCTGAGCTTCTAAATTCACATCCAGACCAGCATCAGTGACTGCTGACCTCCACAGGGCTGGGAACTCCCACAGCACCCAGCTCCATCTGGGTGGAGGGCTCCATGGAGGAGCCATGGAGGGCTCCCAGTGAGGAGATGAGGTCTGCTTTGGAGCCCAGCACTCCCACATCCCTGGGAATTTGGACAGAGCTGTTTGGGTGTCAGAACCCAGGACGTCTCTCTGACACTCCTGGATGACCCAAGTCCCAGCCAGGGGGCTTTGAAGCCCTGGCAGGGGGGTCAGAGACCCTGGCATGCAGCCAAAGACCCCTGTGGTTTTGAGTTTGACCCATGGAACAAATTGCCACCTTTGTATGAGGAACTGGAAGTCACAAAAGTTTAGACAACATAGTAGTAGTAGTTATAGGGTGAAGAAAGAAATATTAGGATTTTGTACATGGGGTTTAAGGTTCTAAGATGGAGGAATTGGGGCGTGCCCTGTCCTCCTTCTTTTTCTTTCTAACGTCCATTTTTCTGGGTGGTGTTGGCATTCTTAGACTGGCTCAGAGTAGGAAGTCACTGTCTAACATAGGTGATAGGGATTGGAACATAACTGTAAATATTGAATACGTAGTTTATAGTATAAAAGACAACACCAGCCCTGTGGGAGGGCAGTGTGCCTCGGACTGACCTGCTGAACAGACCTCAGCAGCTCAGACAGAAAATGTTTTAGATAAGAAATAATAAACAGCCTTGAGACCGACAGCCAAAGTCTTCTGACTCCTTCTTTGACAGCCAGGTTGGGAAAAAGAGACTTTTACCACACCTGGGGGTCATCCTGACCAGAGGAGATCCCGAGATTTGGGAACCACTGAATTAGACAACATAAGCTGCCAAGTCTTGGGCTTGGTGTGAAGCTGATCTCCCTCCCAGCAAAGGTGATGGGGAAGATGGGTTGGGGCTGGCAGCAGCTCCCTGTCACCTTCCATTTGGGAATGAAGACCTAACTCTGCCGGCAGGTGCCATCTGCACCAGCTTGGACACGGCCACGGCGCTGCACGGCATCCAGGAACAACAGGACAGCCAAGACTAACACTTGCTTCCAAAAGTGCTCACAGCTGACAGATTGCTCATCTGAAGGCCAAGGAACCTCCTGGTCACTGCTGACAGCTCCAAAACGGGACCAGTGACCAGCCCTATCTCTCCACTGCTCTTGACATCACATTTTCTTGCACAAATGCATGGGAGGTTGGCCATGTGAATGTTCATGCTATGAGAATATGAGAGCAGAGAACACTTTGGGAGCTACCTGGCTACTTAAAGTCTATTAATAATTCTGATGGTATTAAAAAAAAATATTGGGGCGCAGATTTTCCCTTCTCTGCCTAGTGGTTTATTTATCTTCTTGTATTTTGCAGGGAATTAAATTCTTGTCTCCATGGAGTTATCAATACTCCCACCCAGATTTCTTTCCTGAGCAGGTAATACCCACCAGAGTCTATGATTAAATATATATGGTTAATTACTCTTTCCCATGTTTATTATTTGGGGCTTACCAAGACAGAATTTCCCTGGAGTTTACCCTACAGTCACCAGGAGTGGGGATCCATTCTCTTCCCTAGACAAAACATTTAGGTTAAAATATCCCATGTAATTGTGTGATACCAGCAAGCTGTGGCACCTCAGAAATCCCCTTCTTTTCTGGTCAGTTCCTGAGGGGTTTATCTGGACTTTTAGAGGATCCTGCTTGATAACCCCTCTACAGTGAAAAATGATCGTTGTTTCTGTATTTTCTCTCCTTTCTTTAAACAATTAGAAATCCCTGACAGGGCTTTCATCTTACACCATAATAAAGTAATTACTTTTAAAAATTATTGCAATAAACCTGCTAAAAATCTTTCTGCAGTGACTGATCTTCCAGAGTCTGCAGTAAATCCAAGTATCCCAGGGGATCCCTGCCAGTTTGCCTCTACAGAGAGAAGAGCTGCCAGGCTGTGGTTTCCAGGGCACCTCCTGCCTCTCCCAGCTCCACAACCACACTGATCCAGACTCCTCCAACCCACACTCGCTTTCTGTCTTGTCTCCAGCCCTGGCCAAAGTGAACATCTAGGAAAAGTACAGGATGAGAGTAAAGTGATGTTTCCTCTGATATTCTCTCAGACTCCAATAATTTTCCTCTTGGGAATTTCCTGAGCCAAGTACTTGCAGATAGTTGGAAACCCTCCGTTGCTGCCTCCCTCTGGTTCTCTTGAACACACAGAAACAGTTGTCATTCCCAATTCCACCTTATCTACAGCCTTTTGCCACCCCCCTGAATGTATATATATACATTTACCCCCTCCACATTCATAAAGGAACCAGAACGGGGGTACCCAAGAAGGATTTATGAGTTATGGATTTCCACCGTGACACAACAGTGTTGAAATCTGGTGCCACATTTACCACTTTCCATTCCTCTGCTAAGTACCACCACATCCAGATTTCTTGGTTACACTTCTGATGCTTATTTTTTTCATCTTTAAAAGATTCAAATTCAAGCAGTTTGACATTTTTCTACCCTGAACATTTCAGAGGATGCTGGAAAGCATCCAGTACTCATTTTGTCACTTTACTTTTTGGCCAGATTTCAGGGTAGCCTTTTTTCTTTTGCACAGAATTAAAAGATCACACAACAGGTTAGTTTTCCATATGTTTCATTGTTTTAAAATATTAGCTTAATTTAGGCTCCTTTGGTGTTCTCCTTTCACAGACTTTGCAATCAACGTGTTTACTAGCAAGTGAAGACATCATGAATGTATGTGTGCATTAGAGGGTAAATGCAGAAATTACATTCTGAATTCACTGACACGAGCAGTCACCCCTACAACACGGTTTTGAGAGTTTAATCAAGAAACAAAAACTTGTGAGCCCAAACAAAACATCTTGACTTTCTCATTTCAATTGCTAAACACTCACCCAGGCTGCATGTGAATGAATTACCGACCCCGAAATTATGTGCATAAATTATTTGGCAAACAAGTCTGAGTAATGAACAAATGTGGGTGAATTGCTGTGCTGGGGAAGAGAAAGTGAGGCATGATTCATTCAATCACCCACTCGTTATGGCTGAGTCCCCGGGCTCAAATTAGGCAATAATCAAGGATCCTTCAGTGCAGGGGCTGGAGTGAGCTCAGCTGGGCTGTAAGCCTGCAGACACAGGATTTGGGAGCTCTGGGTGGCTGGGGCCAGTGTCTGCAGCATCCAACACTCATCCATAGTGCTGAAGTGCCCAGCCAGTCCTGCTGCAGCCACTTGGACACCCCTCATGCATCAGGAAATTGCAATTCCTGATGTCACTGCAAAATCACACATCTCTGGGCCAAATAATGGTCAATCCATGGCCTAAACCAGACTGACTGTTCTCACGTAGTGTAAGCAGGGTTCACACTGGCAGAGAGTAGGATTAGATTGGATATTAGGAAAAAATTCTTGGCTGTGAGGGTGAGGAGGCCCTGGCACAGGGTGCCCACAGAAGCTGTGGCTTCTGCCCCATCCCTGGCAGTGTTCCAGGCCAGGCTGGATGGGGCTTGGAGCAACCTGGGATAGTGGAAAGTGTCCCTGCCCTTGGCAGGGATTGGAACTGGATGGGCTTTAAGTCTCTCNGGCAGAGAGTAGGATTAGATTGGATATTAGGAAAAAATTCTTGGCTGTGAGGGTGGTGAGGCCCTGGCACAGGTTGCCCACAGAAGCTGTGGCTGTCCCATCCCTGGCAGTGTTCCAGGCCAGGCTGGATGGGGCTTGGAGCAACCTGGGATAGTGGAAAGTGTCCCTGCCCTTGGCAGGGATTGGAACTGGATGGGCTTTAAGTCTCTCCCAACCCAGGCCACTCTGTGGCTCACAGGCACAAGAAAAGCTCAGCTGGTGCCATCCCTGATTTGCAGTGCTTACACTGGATGCCACTACCTGAAAGTGTGGAAATGATGCACAGACTGAATTGGATCCAAGCCTGAATTGGACTGAATTGGACTGAATTGGACTGAATTGGATCCAAGCCTGAATTGGACTGAATTGGATCCAAGCCTGTACTCCCATCTGTAATTGCAGGAGAGGTTTGAGTTCTCCACCTCTTGAATTAGGCTGGCTTCTGACCATTTCTTCTTTTCCACTCACACTTGCTACTCCTTTGGGTTTTGAGGTTTGCATGGGATATCTGTAAACCTTGTTCTTGACGAAGGATGTGACAAACTTGTGCCCAGTGTGACCAATATCCAACAGCTGCTGTCCATCCAAGCGTGCCCTCAGCCCCACCTCCTGCTCTCTGAGCCAACAAAACACACAAACTTCAGCTTCCCAACTTCCCTGCTGCCCTTTGCCCTCACCAGGCTCGTGCTCAGACCTCTGATGTTTTGGGCAGAAGCATTGCACTGCCTGTGCTGGATGGTCACTCTGTGCATGCACAGAGTAAAACCAACATCTAGAAATCATCCAGGAGCCAAGGATCAACAAAACATCCCCTGTCCTGAAGCTTTGTGGCTAAAACCTCACCAGTGAGACTTTTGAGAGAAAGAACAGAGTAAAAGCATTCAGAGCAAAAAGTGCCTTGTTATTTTTCTTTGGCTTTGGTGAGCATCAAAACAAGTGCAAAGGTGACATTCCTGGGGAACTTTTATTCCAACCATCCTCCTTCAGCCACTCCTGATTTCCAGAGTATCAGTAGCAGGTGGTGCAGAAGACACTGCCAAGCTCACTTGGAGGGTATTTTTGAAAGCATTAGAAAAATTCCCTTGAACTATTCTGAGCACTGCAGGCAGCTCTTTTCTGCCTCAGAAGGGAGTGTGGAAACTTGGGTTTCCTCCCCAAAAGCAGAATACCTCTGCCTATCCCTGGCCAGGATGAGCCAGCTGAACCTCAGTGTGGAATAGGCACAAAGATCTGGATTCCTCCCCTGGGGAAACCAGAGCTGAGTTATTGTTCAGTGGCATCAGGAATTGATTCAGTGTGAATGGGAGAATAAAAAATCCAGGCAAAACTATGAGATCCCAGCCAGCAATACACTTAAACCCACATCTAAGCTTAAGGTCATGAACAGTCCCAAGTGAAATATCAGGACTGGATGTACTGGCCTTAAGTGCATAAAAATGGGTTTATACACGCACAGTAATAAATTTTAGCAAGGATGGTGTTTTAAGTTGCCTAATTCCCTGCAGCACTTTGGAGTTTCTGTTTCTAGTTATCTAAAATATCTATGCCACAGTGAAGGGAGAGTGACAGGCCCAGCACTCACTGGTGGAGTGTGGTGTGGAGCAAGCAGGATTTTCACTTCCCAGGCCAGTTATTTTCCCTCCCTGAGGGAATCCTGTTGAAAGGGGAATTTGTCCATGTAGCACCATAGAAGAGAAGAAAACAACAGTTTAATACACCACTTTACACTGGAACACTGATTAATACTCAGGTAATGTAACTTTTCCTAAATTATATTGGCAGTCACAAAATTCTTTGCTAATTCTGTTTTCAGTTCTCATCCAGTGATGTTAATGTGAGTGATGTGGCCTGAGCTTCCCGTTGCACATGTGATTCTGTGGTGTGAAATCCACTTCAGACAATCAAAGATTATTATATGGCTGGAATTTTAATAGAAGCAGAGTACAAAAAGACCTCAAGAACCTTCTCCACTCTGTTCCTGTGTAACAGGGCAGAATCAGCTGAGTGATTTTTGTTCTTGAGAGCTTTCCATGATAATCCTCTCTAGGAGTTTATTACAGGACTGCACTGTTCATACAGGTCACATTTTACAGAATTCTCCTGGTCAGTACACACCTCTTACACCTTCCTGGTGAATCTCTGAAACACTTTGCACTCAGCTCTTTATAACTCCATATTTACAATATTTCCTTGTCTTGTTTATGTTTTTCCCAACAAAAGTCTAACTAATGTAAAGATTCACAACTTGAATGTTTTCCCCTCTGTCCCAAAGCCTGGTACTTTGCCATGGAAGGAAATGAGATTGATTTGACATGATTTGTTCTTGACAAATCCATGTTGACTCCCTCTAATCTCCTTGTCTTCTCTCACATGCTTACAAATTATTTGATTATTTGTTCCAGGATTTCTCAGGAAATTGAAGGTAAACTGATGTGTCCGTAATTCCCTAACTGCTTTCAACCCTCCCTTTTTTTACTAAATTTCCATCCTCACCTTAGGTACCTCACCTGAGGTACTTACTCATCAAATATTTCATACCTTAGAGAATCTATCAGCAAATCAGGAACTAGCAGAGGACATTCTAAAAAGATGATGAGAGTTTAATGACCTAAATTGCTACATGCTATTTTAATCATCCTTAGGCAGATTATTATTGGGTTTTGGATTATTATTTGGTTTGCTTTTTTTCCAAAACACAGTTTTAGAGACAGTTTTGGTCTGTCTCTATTGTACAGCTTTCAACAAGCTCACTTACATCATCACATGATTTTTTAATATGCTGTAACTGTTCTCCTTGACAGCTATAAAGCAAACCCAGCCAAAGTGGTCAGACTGAGCCTGACACTGCTGGTGGGTGTTACTACAAGCAAGAAGGCCTGAATTTCCTGCCACTGTGCTCCTTTCACACAATGAAGTGGGATGGGTCACAGTGTGTGGGTGAGCAGTTCATGCAAGGAGATCAACACATCGACTTGCCCAAGTGCAAATCCCTCCTTGTGCAAGGCTGGGAGCAGGGAACAATGATGGATGAGAAAGGCAGACATGCCCAATTCTCACAGCAGCCTCCCTGCTGTGCCAGGGCTGCTCCCAGTGCAGCTGGGTCCAGCTGAGATCAGCTGCCAGCATCAGCTTTGCAGCCATACATTGAGCTTTCACACTTGCACCTTCCCCCAAACTCTTCCTTCTTTCCCTGCTCTCAATTAAGGTTTGGGAAGAGGAGAGCTGTCTCCAGCTATCCACAGTGCAGTGCATCATTTGAAATTAATCATTCCCCATCAGCTTCCCAGGCCAAATGCCAGGCACAGTGGAGTCAATCCTCTTCCATGAAATCATCTCTGAAGCAGCGTCTCTGCTCTGAAGTGCATTTTCACTGGATTTTTAAGCACACATCAAACTTGGGTTCAACAGAAAGAGATCTTCTCTGCTCTTTGCATTGTTTTTTTCCAGTGCTACTGAAGGGCACTGTGTTCTCAGGAGACAGGGAGAAGTAAAAGGAGTCTTGGCAGGGTAACAGACAGTAGGAAACTCTTCCTGAAAAGCTTAAGAGCACCTTATCAGAAGGAGTATGAGGTTATGGGCACACCTTTTCCTCCTGCTGAGTCATGATTTCTTCCTGCCACTGACAGTAGACAGGGAAAAAGCAGCCAGCTCCCAGTCAGTGATCAAAGACTCACATGATTTCACTTATAGGATGAAAAAAGAGGTAAGACCAAGAAATGAAATAAATATTGTCATGATTGACTCATCCTTCACACATCTCTAGTTTGTATTCCTTTTTTTTAACCTGTCAAACCTCTCTCACTGTCGTTTCACACTTGGTTTCAACACAGCTACAGAGGTGGAGATGGCAATTCTCCTGCTTATTGATCTTGACATGACAAATCCTTGTCTCACACGGAGAAAAATGTTACTGCTGTCAAAAAGAGATGCAGGCGGTGACTTTTGTATCTTCCTCTGGTAAAATAAACTTGGATTATGGCACGGGGTCAGTGCTGTGGGAATTGCAGATGCTGGAGTGCTGTACAACACTCCCCTCTTGTGATTTCTCTCGTTACAACACTTCCCAAACCGCAGCCTTTCCCCATTAACCTCTTTTACATGGCAGATTCCCTCCCTGAGCACCAGCCCTGTCCTTAAACAACCACTTTCCACAGTGGGAACTGAACAACACTATTTGAAGCATACACACACATTTTGGTTTGCCTGATTTCCTCCTTCCCTGTGCCTGTAACCCTGTGTTGTTTTTTATATTCTAAATTCTTAGAATTTAGAATAAATTAAATTTTATCATTTTAAACTATAAAAATTTCTAATTTTTTATATTTTAAATTCTCAATTTGCTGCTTCAGGAACTTGGACAGACCTGGTATTCCCATCTCTGCCAGCACACGTTGCATTTCCTCTCTAAATGCAGACTTCAGTGCAGAAATTTCAGACCTGCAGGTACATCTTTGCTATTCTCTTGTATTTATTGGAGCTGCAGAGGACCAGAGCCAGGCTGCTTCAGTGGAATGACAGCATCTTTGCCCACACAGTGCCTGTCTCTAAATTTTGAAAGCATCAAAAAAAAAAAAAAAAAAGGAATCGGTGCAGGATTCCTGCTCACCATGGCGAGGTGTGGGCTTGCTCTCAGGAAATGGCAGAGTTGGACACTGCCCCAGAAGGGAAGGGAAGCTGGGGACTGAGCCTGGCAGCGAGGTGGGAGGGGTGGAACAGGTGAGGACACCAGGGTGGCCTGGCTGTCACAGGCACAGCCCAACACACCTGAGCAAAGCAAGCAGAGGCACCTTGGTGACAGTGACCAGGCTCAGCTGGGAGCCCAGATGGCCCAGCAAGTCCATGGGGAAGCACAGGGTGAAGCAGGAAGGTCATGCTGGACTTATCTTGATGCCTCAGGTTTGAGCTTTTATATTTTCTGTGCTGCGTTAGTGTGTGGGTCTGGGCTTCATATTAGGGGATGATGGGTTCTCTGCACAGAGTAGGGAGACAAAACAATTCCTTCTCTAGCTGGGGACCAAGGAAAAATGATCCAAATCTCAGGCCCAAGAGCACAAACAACGTGGGCTGAAGAGAGAAATACAAGAAGGATGGGACTGCATGGGCTAAAGCTGGAATTGGACAATGAACTCAAATATGCTGATGGAGGAGAACTTAAAAAAGTGAGAGACCCCATGACCAGTTGTCCATTTTGTGACCATCTTGGGTGCAGCCCTGGCTGGGCTCTTGTGCTGCCCAAGGTGGATTCATTGAGGCCTCCTAATAAATCCCTGCTTTATTCTTTAACTCTGTCCAGCCTCTGCTCTAGGGCAGCCTTCACAAGACATCAATCTCAAAGCTGACCTTGACCCCAAATGGGCAAACCCCAGGAAGGGGGACACCCTCAGGGCCATAGCACTGACAAGTCCCACAAAAAACTTTTATTTGCCCATGTGAAAAAGCAGATTCCAAAATATATAATTATTTTTTTATTTGGACAGATGGAAAGGAAAAATAGACTTAATTACTGCTTTGCTGGGGTGCTCAGAGCTCAAGTAATGCACTCACCATTAGGAGTAACTTTTTAAAAGAATTTTTGTTAATAAGTGAAGAACACGGAACTTTTCAGGTCTACTTCCATGTCACACACTCATGTCAAACTACTTCCCCTTCTTTGAGGAAAAAACCCAACAACTTCTTTATTAAGCACTGACCTGCTCCTGTATGTTAGTGCCCAGATTAAGTACAGCTCAATATTTTGTCCCCAGCATCCTTATTTCTGGTGCAGCTGGGATGTCACTTTGTTACCACAGGGAATAAAGGCAAGTTTAGATGTCCATTTTCTGCTATAATAATACCTTGAGAGCAACTGTGAAACTAAAGCAAAGTGTAGGTACTTGCCTTCAACACTGAAGAGAAGAGGAAGGCCACCAGCAGCTCCCTTTTCTTTTCCCAGATGCTGGAACTAAGTTTCCAAAGTTTGCTAAGTTGCTGTTTTCTTAACAAATTAACCATGGATGCCTCCAAGGTCACAGAGTTACTGAAGAAAGAATGACAAACAACAAGGCCTGTGTCTGTGTCAAGCCCCATTCCTGCCTCAGAAGGTGTGGTTTGTGATGGGCATCGGTGTGCAGGGCTGAGGGATGTTCAAAAAGCAGTGAGAGGAAAACTGAGGAACAAAATTAGGGGGAAAAAAAAAATGAGGGGGAAAAACAAAAAGATGTGGGTTCTGGTTGAGAACATGCATTTCAAAGCAGCTGTTTTCATAACAGAGAGGAGAATTAAGACAACCCTAAGCATAGCAGGAACTTAGACTGAGCATATCTCAGCAGTAGCCACAGAATCCCAGAACCATGGAATGGTTTGGGTTGGAAGGGGCCCTACAGATCTTCATATTCCACCCCCCCTGCCATGGACAGGAACACCTCCCACTAGACCAGGCTTTCATGCTCATTTGGATCATCTTCACCCTCTCTAACAGTGTTTCCTGGCCTGGATTGTCTTCTTCACACAGACACCACCCTAACACGTGGCTCTGACTCTCCCAATCCCACAGCAGCAACATGGCAAGTGAGAGCACAATTTGGGCCAGTCCTGCACTGACATTTGTCTGCTCTATTCTGTTTAAATTACCCCAGGCCAGTGAACTTGTGCCAGAGCAATTCCATCGGGCCCACAAGGGTCCTTTGGTGCCTGATAACACACAAAAAAAAAAAAATGAAACACACAAAAATAAAAATGAAACCTCTGAACATAGTTTTGTGTGTGAACAGCCCTGTGGAGTAGAGAGAAGTGTTTAAAAACAGATCTGCAGAGCACAAAGGCAACGTGGATAGAGATCATATGAATTAACCTTTCTGAATTGTAGAATAATCACTGAATGGTTTGGGTTGGAAGGGAAAATCCCTTTGTTCCAACCACCCTGCCATTGACAGGGACATCTTCCTCTATCCCAGGCTGCTCCAAACCCCATCCAACCTGGCCTTGGACACTGCCAGGGATGGGGCAAAGAGACTTGGGAAAGAATAAATAAATGTAAAAGGATTCAGATACCAATTTCTTTCTCAAAATTTCAGTATTTCCATAAGTTATCACTTTGAATAAAAGCCTTTAATTCCTTCAGTTTCCAACAGGTCTTTTACTCTTTTCCCACTTTACTTCAGCATTAAGCAGTTAATAAACAGGAGGCTGTAACCCCACACTATTTATTCTTCCTAATTAAAGAATCCTGTTAGGACATGTAGAGCAGTTCCTGGATTTTACTTTTAAGCCCAGACCTGTCACTTCCTTGAAAAATAACTGTAGCAAATGAAAATGAGCAAGTCTTATGAGGGCCCTGCAAAGCTTCATATGAGAAAAGGAAAAAAAACCACAATTTCTCTGCATTTTGAGGGGCCTTTTGTGCACATTAATATAATATTCACATCTAAAGGACTTGTTTGTTGCTGTGGTATCCAGTAGCACTCTTAAAATAATTTATTTGAGGCAGAAGAGCAGCAGAGATGGCTTGAGAGTCTTTCAGCTTTGCTGAATTTCCACTGTCACCAGTCACACAGTGCAGCCCCAGGCTCAGCCAGGCAGGAATAATGTCCCTCATGCAGCTTTGGGAAGGAAAAGCAACAACTCCTGTGCTCTGATCTGCAACAGAGTGTCACCAAAACACCTCTGGCGCCTGTCCCCAGACTAAACACAGCTGGAAATGTCCTTGTGGGCAGTGCCTGTGCCTGCTCAGGCTTGGGCTGATCAAACAAAGCCCAGAGCAGACAGCGACTGTCCCCTGTGCTGGGCACTGCTGAGGCCACACTGCCAGCCCTGGGTCCCTCAATCCAGGATGGCATTTAGGGACTGGAACAAGTCGAGGGAAGGAATGGAGCTGGGGAAGGGTCTGGAGCTTGAGTTTGATGAGGAGCAGCTGAGGGGGCTCAGCCTGGAGAAAAGGAGGCTCAGGGGGGACCCTGTGGCTCTGCACAGCTCCTGCCAGGAGGGGACAGCTGGGGGGGATCGGGCTCTGCTCCCAGGGAACAGGGACAGGACAATAGGACATGCTCCTAAGATGTGCCAGGGATGGTTAGGCTGGATGTCAGGAAGAATTTCTTCACTGCAAGGGTAATCAGACAATGGGATGGACTGCCCAGGGGGGCGGTGGAGTCACCATCCCTGGAGGTGCTGAAAGCAAAAGGCACGAAGCGATTCCAGAGGATCCAGGGATGGGGAAGGGTCTGGAGGGGCCTCATGAGGAGCAGCTGAGGACACTCGGTCTGTCCAGCCCCGAGCAGAGGTCAGACCTCAACCCTGAGCAGCCAAAGCGCCCTGAGGAGAGCAGGGCAGGGCCAGGGCCAGGGGCTGGGCTGGGCTGGTCACTGCGGGGGACAGGAGCCGAGGGAGCAGCAGGAAGCTGAGGCACGGCAGGTTTAGGCTGGATAGCAGGAAAGGCTCTTCCCCCAGAGGGTGCTGGGCACTGAACAGGCTCCCGGGGAATGGGCACAGCCCCGAGCTGACAGAATTGAGATGCCCTCAGGCACAGGGTGGCATTGCCGGCCTGTCCTGTGCAGGGCCGGGCGTGGGACCCCACGATCCCTGCGGCTCCTGCCAGCCCGGGACACTGCGAGTCTGCGAAGGACGGGACGTGTCCAGTCACCGGCTGGGCTCAGCGACCTCAGAGGTCTTTTCCAACCCAGCTGGTTCCGTGACTGACTCCGTTCCCGTGTCCCTATCCCTATCCCGTGTCCCTGTCCCTATCCTGTGTCCCTATCNCAGCGACCTCAGAGGTCTTTTCCAACCCAGCTGGTTCCGTGACTGACTCCGTTCCCGTGTCCCTATCCCTATCCCGTGTCCCTGTCCCTATCCTGTGTCCCTATCCCTGTCCTGTGTCCCTGTCCCATGTCCCTGTCCCTATCCTGTGTCCCTATCCCTGTCCTGTGTCCCTGTCCCATGTCCCTATCCCTAGCCCGTGTCCCTGTCCCTGTCCTGTGTCCCTGTCCCATGTCCCTATTCCTATCCCGTGTTCCTGTCCCTGTCCCGTGTCCCTGTCCCATGTCCCTATCCCTGTCCTGTGTCCCTATCCCTATCCCTATCCCTGTCCTGTGTCCCTAT
>VZRH01002265.1:619543-637625 GCA_013397555.1 Urocynchramus pylzowi | reverse complement strand
GACCCGCGGGCGGACGGGAGCAGCAGCAGCAGCGAGGAGGAGGAGGAGGAGGAAGCGACGGCGGCAAGGGGGGCCCGCAGCACCGCCACCACCACCGCCACCACCACCACCCCCCGCACCACAACCACCAGCTCAACGGCCTCATCAGCCCCGAGCTGCGGCACCTGCGGGCCTCCCTCAAGGGCAAGATCCTCGGCTCGGAGGCAGGGGCGGCCCCCGAGGGGCTGGAGAACAAGCGAGCCAGCAAAACAATGGGCTCCGGACAGCAGCAGTCGTCGCCCCCCACCGCAGCGCCCTGCTCGTCCCCCCACGCCAACCACCTCCCTCCCCAGGGAAGGACTGCACCCTCTCCTCCTCCTTCTCCCCCGGCTAAAGGGGACAGGAGCCAGCCTGCTGCCACAACCACGACTGCTGCTGCTAAGACTGCAGCCCGCAATGGGCTGGCAGGAGAGACTGGCTTGGAGGAGGAAGAGCAGGAGGAGGGGGATGAAGGAGGGGAGGAGGAGGAGGAGTCCCTGCAGCTACTCTCCGGGTCCTTAGCAGCAGCGTGCAGTTTGAAAGGCTCGGGAACGGACTGTCAGCCCGAGGAGGACCTAACGATACGATACGTCCAGTATGAGTCAGAGCTGCAGATGCCCGATATCATGAGACTGATCACCAAAGATCTGTCTGAACCCTACTCCATTTACACATATAGGTATTTTATCCACAACTGGCCACAACTTTGCTTTTTGGTAAGTGCCGGAGGGAGCAGGGAGGGCAGGAGTTGGGAGTGGTTTGGGGCTGGGGAGGAGAGGATGGAAGGGTTGGCGTTTGTAGAAATACTTTTAATAATCTTTTTGTGGGTAAGGCCAAGCTTTTTTTTTTGGGAATACCTGTCCCCTTGTGACCCGTGCAGGTACAAGTAAAGCACGTGCCCGAAGTTCTACATTTGTTAACACATGTTTCCAGTGGTGGGGAAAGGGTTTGAGCACAGGGCTAGGATCCAGGAACTCGGGGCTTCTAATCTTGGTTTTGACATTGACTTTTGTGACCTTTGGTAGCTCATTTTATGATTCTCAGTTCCTGGGCTTGGATTTAAAAAAGAAAGTACTTAGTCCACTAATGCCTTGTAACTGCTTGCTAATTCTTGCACAATGGTTTTGAAACTGACTGAAGCAGGGCTGGCACATGAATGTTAAGTGATAGGTGGAGAGGCACTGCGAAAGGTTTAGCAGACTTTTTGATCTGTGAGCTTACTTGGACAGAGACAAGTCCAACTGTGTTGCTTTTACAGGTGTGAGAGTGCTCGCAGCACGCAGGAATTCTCACGTTGGCTCCCTGCACTAACAACGTATTTAGTGTTGTATTCCTCCTGGTGCACTGTTGAAAGGCTGGTTTAGCTGCCCCCCTGCCTTCCTGAATGTTTAGCACTTTTTGTGTCTCAGTTGCAAGCTTTTAGGATGACAATGCATCCACAGGTAAATGAAAGTGAGCAGAAGTTGGCCTGAGGAGTGCATGTGCATAGCAAGAGCTTAGCTGTGCTTGATTTACTCACGGGAACACTCACAGCTGCAAAACAGAACGTTTAGGGGAGTTTGTGGCACTTCCTTGCTAAAGAAAATGATGAATTTGTCTCTCTTGATGTTTTAATTAAGGCTGGACACCCCTCTGAAAGGTGTGACTTAGCCAGAGCCAAGACCCCCCTTCAGTTCAGGGGTACCTCTGAAATTTTGACAGAATATGAGTACAAGAGGTGAGGCTAATGGAGTCCATCTGGCCTTCAACTTCCTCAAGGCTCCTGGTTTAGGATCTGCTGGAATTTATAGCAGGATTGATATGGTTTATAGGAGGATTTTCAGAACTGTGCCTCCTAAAACCCTGCAGAGGGAATACAGAAGGATTACAGGAAGTTGAGCAAAGCAAAATGTTGACCTTCTGGAACAAAACAGAATGTGAAAATATTGGAGGGCATTGTTGGATGCAAAGTCATGTTTGCCATTACAAGGATGCTGATCAGAGCACAGTGATGTTCTTCAAACACTGAGCTCTTCCTGTGACAGATTTACCTCATGCTGAGAGTAAAATGCTCAAGAACCACAGAAGTCCATCCTGTGAGCATCAGGTGTAGCCCTGGTAATGCCAAGGCAATGTTGGATACTCTTAGATCACAATGCATTTGTTTAGAGTTTCAGTCATTATTGGGGTTTTTTTGTCATGGAATAACTGGAGAATTTTGTTGTGAGAAGAGCAGTGACAAGTTGTTTGACAGAGAACTAAAACAGATTATTTCTAATAAGTGCAATTTGAAGAGTAAGATATCACTCAAGGGAGAGAAAGCTTATTTTGTAGTGACAGCTTCATTTTTTGATAGCCCTGAAGAATCAACAAAACTTTTCTTGAACTCAATGTATTTGCCATTTTTTTGGGAAAGGTGAAACAATGTGAAGTACATAAAAATGTAGAGAATAATATATGGCTGTGAATGTCTAAAGCCAGCAAATTGTTATCTGCTTAATAATTTTAAGGTCTTGCAGCATGCTGAGATAAATTCATATGTGGGGGGGGTTGGTGTTTTTTGTGACTGGTTTTGATATTTTTGAGGTTTGTTTCTTAAAGGTTGTCTTGAAAACTTTCTGATCTATAAAATATAATTTGTTCCTGCAGTTAATGGATTCCTGAACTACTTCTCTCCAATAAATCACTTTAAAATATTTATCTTCAGTCAGGGACTGCATATTTCAATTAGCAAGAAGTGTCAGGATGGTGAACATGAAGCTTAGTGCCTGATCTCACAGAATCATTTGGTTTAATGCATTGTGGCCCCACACCCTTCTGGTTTCAGGCTTTGGCTGGGTTTTGAGTGTTTTGGGAAGAGGGGTTAGCCTGTGATTTGATTGTGTTTGGAAAAAGATCTGTAAGGCTTCAGTCAATTCCTTTGCTGAATTTCACCATCACCATTTGAAAACTGTTCCAGAGCACATTCACCTGTCTTCCCTGTGCTGTCATGGCACCTTTCCTTTCCTCTCCCTGTGAGGGGAAAGGACTGACACCACTGAAATTTAAGATGGGATGTGTATTTTCCCTCAAGAAACAGCACTTCTCTCTTCTGGTGGTTTCTTCAGTGAACCATCTAAAACGTAATTTCCCTATTCTGACAATGCCAAGCTAATTTCTGGGGACATTATTAACTTCATTGCATGGATTTGAAACTTGCTGAATTTTGGCTTGGCTTTCCCAAGTTGCCCAGTTGCTCTAAGGGCTGGTGCAGCCCAGGCTGCCTCTTGTTTTTCCTTTCTCTTCAACTCCCTCTTCCTGCCTTGTGCCAGCCCCTGTGTGTTTCTGTGATTTTGGGAGCCAGGATACCCCTCTGACCTGCATGACTTGTAAATGTGTGTGTATTTAGCTGGTTTAGGGTGATGCTCTGTTGGTTTAGAGCTCCAAATCTGTTCCTGTAGGATGTCCCAGGTGCTGGTGCAAGAGAAGGGCTGGGAGTGCACAGCTGGAGGGAAGGCAGAGACCAGCCCTGACTGGTCAGTAGTGACCAGAGTCTTTCAGGCTCAGACAGCTTCCTAACTGTACACTCAAAGAAGAAATTAATATTCCACTTCAAAAGGACCTGGAGATACTGGAAGTCTTAAAACCTTGTTAAATTCAGTATCTAATTTATCCACATAACTGTTATCCTGACTTTAGGGGTAGCAGCTTGGGAATACTGCTCAGTGCTGAGGTGTCACACTGCAGCACTATCTGGACTGTGGCAAGGTAATAACATTTTCCTCCATAAACTTCCAGTGGAAGGTGTCCCTGTCCATGGCAGGGGGTTGGAACTAGATGATCTTTAAGGTCTTTTCCAACCCAAATCATTCTGGGATTCTGTAAATCTCCCAACTGTCAGTTAATGCCTGTTTTTCACTTCTTCTCAGAAGCTCTGTCAGCCCAGTTTCTCCTCAAATGATACCCACTCCTCTGTCAAAAAATGACAGGGGCAAGGGGCATCTTGTGTTTCATGGGAAGTATTTTTAAGCAATGTTACATCTTTGTCCCCAGATGGATTGTAAATGCATTTTCGACGTTGTAGCTTTCTTTTAAAGTGGTTTTGAAGCTTCTAGTCTTAGCAGTGCTAAAGTTCTGAAGCTTTCATTTCAGACTGATAAATTAAATATTTCAGAAAATTGTTTTCAAAATCCTTTAGCGTGGGAGAGGTGAGCTTAGGAAACCTTGCTCTGTGCCAGAGTTGGATAAGACAGAACGTAATAAAAGGCTGAGTGTTGTAACCTCTCCTGTAATTCACTGTACCACTCAGCTGCCTTTTAAGAAAAATCTAGAAAATCTATGCTTTTATTGGGTTCTTAACTTTGCCACTAGCTATAGCAGCATTTATAATTTAAACGTTCACAAGTTTAAAAATAACCTATTAATTCCATGTAAGTGGTTTTAAATGTGTTGTAAATCCTAAACGACTGCAGTTAAGTCTTGTTTTATACTAATGCTTTGCATTTTTTAAAATTGGATTTGATTCAGGAGTCTTGGTGTGTTGAAATTAAGACTTGTAAGACATCATCCCTGTTCTTCAGTTGTGGAAAACCTGGGGCTTGAAGGAAGAACCAGAAAAGTCAGGAGGTTGTGTGAGAAGTCTTCCTGGCCTCATGGCAGATGTCTGAAGAAGAAGTTTTGAAGGAGAATTTGCAAACTTTGTATTCCAGTTTGTTTTTATGAGTGATCACACTTTGACAGTCTCTGGCTGTCGGTGGCTCTGTGAAAACTGAAGTCCCTGCAGCACCTGAGCAGGTGACAGCAGCCAGGGCAGATATTGCAGGGGGTGTTCCTCACACATGAGGGAGTTGCTGCTGTCCAGGTTCATGGAGGGAAGCAGAGGGAGATGAAGATTTGCCAGGTACTGGGAAGAGCTGTAGCTGAAGCCCCAGAGTGAGGTTAAAACCATTACCCTGAGTGTATCCTCTAATGGCATTTGGTAACAGGATCCTAAATGTGAGCCAGCTCCTACTCAGCTGTGCCTGGGATACTTGGGATGGACTTTGGTGCAGGTGTGAAAGGAAAAATGCAGTGCAGCAGTGCAGCAGTGCAGGTTCTGCTGGGTTTGAATTGCAAAATATTTCCCTTTTGGGGCTAGTTGGCTGTTTTAATCTCCTTTAAACAAAATTCACAGGATCTGGATATTAAATGCATACTCAGACTGTGGCTGACAGACATAATGCCATCTTTGATAATGAAATTAATACAAATTGATTAATTCTGTGAAAAGTAATGTTCTTGCTGATTTACAGACATTTCTCTACTAGCTCTTCCAGTATATTAAAATCTGGTTTGTTTTAAGCATTTAAACTTATTCATAGGAACAAAGATGATGCAAATATTGGATTTGGATTCATGTATGTTAATCCTGCTACTAATAACCTACTATTGGAGTAAATCTTATAGTACTCTGTGGAGTTTATAATGTATAATAGTGACTTAGGCTGAATTCTGTTTGTAGAAAATTGCATGTTTAGAAGTACTCTCGTATACCTGAGAGGAAAATTTGGCCCATGATTATCTTTTCCTAAATGATGTTGTGTGGGAGCTACTTTTCTTCCCTCCTCACAACTCTTCCTATTTCAGTCTGGGTTTTTTTAATTCACACAGCTTAACTTTCTCCAGGAAATTAAATTGCAAAGTTTCACATCACGGTTTAGGTTCATTTCCAGCTTTAGATAAGGTTGGAAAGGAGGAGAAAGGAGAGGAAAGGCAACAAAAACCCCTCTAAATGAGGTGGAAATGCAGCACTCCCTTTGTGAATGGAACAGCTGTAGATTAACTGCCAGACTTACCTGCCTTAAGACAGAGAAACAGATTTAAGTGTTTGGAGAACTGGTAACAGAGTCATTCTTTATTCAGCTCTCTGGCAACAGTGGTAAAACCAGTGGGTATTTGCTGCTTTGATCACTGAAACAAAATTCTTTGCTGTTCATTTAGCATTTTAAATATGTGATTCATGAATATAACTTTCTGAAAAGTGCCCTGGACAAGAAAGAGCTCGGATATGAAGCGTCTAGATTGTCACTACTCCTGAAGCATGTAAAAAAAAATAAAATATATATATATATATAAATATATCTTAAAATTCTCCACATAACTGTTAGGATCAACAGTTTGCACATGTTCACTCCAGGGCAAAGCACAGCTATAACATGCTAGTTTGTGGTGTGCTTTTTTTTTTTTTAGTGAGGTATAAGATTACATCTAGGTACTCTGCATAATTATAGCAATGTTCTGAGCAGTTTGTCTGATGATACTCTTTATTTAACTCCCTGCTTTTCTCAGGTCTGAGCCGAGATACAGAACTTGCCTTGAGCTGAAACTCTGCATGCACTGCTTGAGTATGGGCCCAGCTCCTCTTTTCTGTGGAATAACCTGTGTTCTGGAACAAATGAAAGACTGCTTAGAGGCTCTGTGTTTCAGTCCAGTTAGATCATGCTACAGTTTTTGTTTGTTATTTTAAAATCCACTCGGTAGATTGTTCAGGGCTGTTCTTGGATGCTGCTGAAATGTGTTTTCCTGCCAAATAAAAACTTAGCAATAGTTATATTTGCTTCAGCTACATTAGGAAGGGGTTATAATCATGCTGTATCATAGGGCTTTGCAACTGCTGCTTGTACTCTTTTTGGCTTCTTCATTTCACCTTTGCTGCAGCTCCTGGTTAACAGCTGACTTGGTTAATAACCCAGCCTCCAGGTGGAGATGCTCTAAGACTTGATTGTTTTTGGGATGAAGAGACTGTGCCTGCAGTATGACCTGCAGGAAGGGATCTTCTGTCCATGGAGCTTTAGCCTCCAAGCTGTGCACGAGGCTTCAGGTGGTTGAGTTTATACCACAGACTTTGGAGCAGTGAGCTCTGGCTTCACAGGTGGCTGCTCTGAGGCCTGGCAGTGCTGCCTCTAGCAAGTCCTTTTCATTTGACATGTCTTAGAGTTGTAAATTTGGATTATCCACAGCTCTTGTGCCAGCACATGCTTGTGCCAATCATGTGCTGTAGTCCTGGTTTAGCTGCTGCACTTGAGCCCAAGGCTGGTCCTCCCTGCAGGTCTGTCAAAGGCTGTGGATCCACTCACACACCCCTATGTAAAATTATGAGTTTCTTATTATCTCTGCCCATCTTTCCTGAGTGCACAGGAATTTGTTTTCCCCTTGGATGCTGTCCCACTCTGCAGCATTACTCAGTTCTGCTGCTGCAGGTTATAATGTCATTAATCCCTTGTGCTGCCTAATCCTTCAGTTAACATGACTTAGTTTTCCTTTCTCTCATGGTAAAATTTTGGTGAACACAGTGGGTGTGCAGGTGGTTTGATGAGTGTTTGGGGAGGAGTTGGGTCCTTTCCTTTTTGGGTTTTTCTTGTTAATATTTCAGGATGCCTACGTCTCCTTGACCACGGTTACTGTGACAATGCCACTGGGATTAACTGCCAGTGCAGAGCTCTTCACAAACGAAATCTCCCAATAGTTAAAATGTGTGAAATTAACTGTGCTTTTTTGTTTGTTCTCCGGGTGTCATATGACTGAAAACGACAGTGTCTAAAGATTAAATGCAGCAACACTTTTCTCTGATCCTTTGTGGCCTTGACATTAAAACCAGACAAAAATTAAGCATGTTATCTACCACAGCCCTTGTACGGGAGAATTCAGATCACTATAAAACAGGAATAGACTTTTTTCATTTGCAGAAGCCCAAATGAAAGGGTAATTTATGACTTAACCTGGTCTTTTATTTTATTTATTTTCCCTTTTTAATCACACATCTTCTCACCTGTAGACTTTGTGAAATGATATTGTGGTTCTCTCCAGGAATAATTCATTGGTTGTTAATTGTCCTGGAACTTTATTGGAATGTAATGAAGCAATTAAGTTTTTTAATCTTAGTAGTACTTTTGGAGACGCTTTTAAAATTTACATCGTTACCTTTTCATAGCTTTATACAAACAAATTTTGTGTGGTTCTTTCACTTGAAAAATGAACTGGTTTACTGCTTTTGGTAGCACTGTGGATCCCAAACTGAGAATTCCATCCGTGTATGTTTGTCTTTAAGGCCATGGTAGGTGAGGAGTGTGTAGGTGCCATCGTCTGCAAGCTGGATATGCACAAAAAGATGTTCCGCAGAGGTTATATAGCCATGTTAGCAGTGGATTCCAAATACAGAAGAAAAGGAATTGGTAAGAATAGCCTTTTTTCTTCTTTCTTCCTTAAATCCTCTAGCTGGGGTAACTGTAGCTGTCATAAAGATTTAAGCTGAACTGAACTTCAAGATGTGGTGCTTTGTGTGTCATCCTCGCCTTACTCAACCACACGAGCTCCCCAGTGGCTTTTCTGATTTTGTTGAAATAACCTGAAATGCCCTGTGAGGTTCACACCTGGGATCTGATAAGGCTAAAAAGAAAGGCAGGCAGCAGCCCCTTACCTCTGCCTCTACCACTGCCAAATAACAACAGTGGAACTGCTTTGTGGTTTTGTGTGTGCCCTCATCACTGTATTTCCATGTTGTGTTCAGACTCCTTTTTCACAGTGAACTTATTTCCTGACTTCCCCCTATAAATTATGCATATATTACCCATCAGGGAGAATGTATGGAGCTCATTATTGTATTAATCAAGGAAGAAAAATAGCTGTGTATTGTTACTTGAATGATTGAAATGGAGATCTGTTTTGTTGGGAAGGTACGTGGTAAAGAAATCACTCTTGGCAGGGAGTTTGCCCTTTCTCATTAATCAGTTTTGCCCTGGTGAAGGGATTTTCATTCTAACTCCAGTTAGCCAAGTTGGCTTAATTAAATATCTCTTCTTATGGAACTTTATTTTTTCATGCTGGTTATTGTGAAATTACATTATGTAAGGTATTTTTAACTAAATGTAGACGTCAGCTCCAAAGCTTAGAACCGTGCTTCACCACTCATCCACACTGAACAGCTCATGCTTCTGTGATTAAGGACAGAAAATTACTTGCAATCAAAAAATACAGTGATCCATTGCAGAATGTATCATTGTGTTTGCTTTCTTCCAGAAAAAAACCCTCCAAAAAAACACATTACCACAACTGTTGAAGCATGTGCAGATTTTTTCTTTCCCCAGTGCAATTCAGAAGCCATTGTTGGTTTCTGTAGTGGAGCAGAGGAAGTGGATACTGAGAAATCACTGTCTCTCCTTTCCTTTTAGCTGAGTCATGAAGGAGTCTGCCATAATTTAATTGCAGGTGCTTGGCTTCAGAAGTAAATAAGAACTAATGCTGTTATTATGGAGATCACTGCAAGACTTTTCCCTCACTTTAGTCAGTTTGTTAAATTAGAATTACATACATAGAATTTATCTTTAAAGCCTTGCTTACTTCAGCATTATATATGTTGGCTTTTTCCTACATTTGCCACCTTGCTGTTTCTCAGTGTGCTGTTAATCTGAAGATCTGCTTTAAATGTAGAACAGTTTGATCATCACATTCAGTGAAAATCTTAATTGTTTAAAGTTTTGAGAATATTTTAAAAAATTTTGTAGATTCCTTGGGGTTTTTTTTCATTTTCCATAGCCTTCTTATGGAAGTGAGATTTATGCAATTTCACTGAACAGCAGTTTTTTCCACTAGTAACTTTGAAATCAGCTTTCAATTTCACCCCAATTCTACAGACAGGTAGGGGTATTACATTTGTAGAACTGTTGTGAAATAGATGACAAATAATGATTAAAAAATTAAACTAATGCTTGACTGAAGGGAAAGGATGGGCTTGAAGAATATTATTAGATCCTAACAAACCCAAATGGGAGTGAGCCATAAAAACAGTGGTTTCATAAGTTCTGTTACTAATACAAGTATTTGTTTTAGTAAGAGGAAATTCCCATGGAAGATGAATGTCCTTCAAGTACATGCCAGCAGATTTTGACTTTAAATGCAACAAAAAGGAATGAATCACATCTTGGAAGGCTATATTTAACACCATGTTGAGCATAGCAGCCAGTTTCTAATATCCTTGTGTTACAAGAATCTTGCACTTGAGCTGAGTCTCTGGATAACTTCACAGATTATTTTAGTGTTCAAACTTGAGACTGCAGCTTGACTGCAACTCCTTGTTTTTCTTTCCTCCCTGCTTTCCCCAGGTGTCATGTCATGTAGGTAGCACACATTAGTCATATATAAACTGGCAATTTTTTGTTTTGCACTGCAACTCTGACACTTACTGAAATCTGTGTTTCAGGTACAAACTTGGTTAAGAAAGCTATTTATGCTATGGTTGAAGGAGATTGTGATGAGGTAAGATTTTATAATCAAAACTTTCATAATGTAAATGGTTTGCACTCTCTTGTATGTGGATTCATTTCACAGGTTTTTCTTCTACAGGACTTTTTTTTAGGTGGGAAATAAGTTGGTAAGAAGCTAGGGAAAACAACCTCAAAAAAAAGTATGGCACAAATAGGAGATGAACTTTCTAAATTTGTATTAAGTGCTGAAATCCAGGAATTTACATTGTGAAGCTTCCTCAGCCTTCACTCAGGCCCATTTTCCTGCAAGGACCCCAGTTTGAGGTGCAGCTGAGCAGTGGGATGAGCATGTCCTGTGTGGCCCTGCCATCCCTTCAGAGCACACCAGGCACAGAACAGTGTGTGCTGTGCTGCTGTAGAATGTGGATTTATCACAGCCACTCATCAGGCTGTTCTGACACTGCACAGAACAGGGCTGCAGTGGGTTAGCACAGCAACACAGACATGAAGGAGAGTGAATCACTGGCAAACTTCCCTGCCCTACAAGTTGTTGCTCTTTCACCAGATTACAGTTCCTGCTTTTTTTAGTACAAATATATACATAAAGCAGCTCTATGTGCCTTGTTTAACTTGTGAGGAACTCTCCCTGCATCCATCCATCCATCCATCCATCCATCCATCCATCCTCCTTGACCAGGTTATCTGTCCCTTAAACTTCCAGCTCCTTGGCACAGTGCAGTTGTTCCTGATATGTGAGCACTGTCATTTCAGTGTGTCATAGTTAATGAGCCTTTGATCTCTCTGTTATCTCACTTCAGCTGCTCCCTCCATTGTCCTCCTGCTCCCTCCATTGTCCCACTGCCCCGTGGGGAAGTTTCTTATGCAAAGCTACAATTGGTGTCACAGGACTTCTGGCACAGACTCCAGTTTATTTTTCCACTTGTTGTGTTTCTCCTCCTGCAGAATCCCTGCCTATGCTCTGGCTCCATTCATTGGGAGATTTATTCTTCCCCTCAGATCCCTTCATGCCTCTGCTTGCTGGTGTCTTCTTCCCCCTCACCTTCTAATTTATCTTGTACTTGGGCAGTACAGTGCAGTCTGTAATTCTTTTAAATTCTTTATTTTGGCTTCTTGCTTCTATCCTGGTTTCTAAAATGCTTTCCTCTAATCTCTTTTACTACTTGCCTACACTGAACTAGTCAAGAAGAGATTGGTTGATTTGTTCTCCCCATTGCTTTCCATTATGGTTTTGAGTTGATCTCCCATTTCTAGACTAGTCAGGATTTTTAAAAAATTGGTAAATACTTGAGGATCAGGTTTACAGTGTTCACACCACAGCTGCAGAAGTGAGATGCAGGGAAGGGAAGTGAATTGCCCACTGTTATTAGAGAGTCAGGAGCAGAACTGGATGTTTCTACTCAAGCTCTGAGTTGCAGTAATTACTGTATAATTTCTGAATGTCTATATGCTACTTCTCATGTAAATTCATTTCTAGATTGGACTGTCTAACAGGTGACCTCTAACAGTAACCTCTTCTGTGTCTGTCTTTTTCCTCTACCACTGTCATATTAATCCAAGATCCCTTTTTGCTGGTTTTTTATCTCCATAAACATTAAATAAATGTGATAAGGGTTGCAGGTCTGCAGTGAGGTCTCATTAAGTCTTAGTCACAATTTTTCCTCTCTGGTGCTGTATAAATGCTTTGGACCAGGGGCAGAGGGCATTTCTCAGATTCTGTCTCTTTATTCAAAGGCACTAGAATTCTACAATACTACAATTCAGACTCCTTGAATTGTGTGCTGGATGGGAGCAGCCATGGTTTTGGAACTGCTGTTTGTAGAATGATGATTCCAAACTCATCCCCTGCTTTTTGGGGGCTTTTGCACCAGCTGAGTCTTGTGCTGGCACTAAATTTTGAACTGGGAGCCCTTTAGGGAGCATGAAATACAAGCAGAGTATTTTACTGATTATTTTCTGCACCATCAACTGAGGCACACCCACACTTATTTTTATTTATGTTGTTCTTTAACACATACAGGTTATCCACAGCCAAACAGCCAATGTTTTCATGGGTTTGTTTTTTTTACTTTGCCACCAAGTAGGTTTCTTCCACATACCCAAAATGGTGCAAAATAAAGATATTGTTTACTTGTACTATGTGGTGGAGTGCTGAGCTTTCAGTCAGATCAGAATCTGAAAAATCTAACTAGGCACCCATGAAAGCTCTGCCCAACTCTTGGGTTTCACCAGTTTTCACAGCAGTTGTCAGGAGATCAGTTTCTGGTTAATTGATGCTTGAAGCTCATCAAACACAAAGTAGTGCATCACAATAATTTGTGTGTGTGAGGCGTAGAAATAGTTTAATCATCCCTGCAGCTTTTAAGGTATTTTTCTGCATCTGTTAATAAAATCAGAATCCTGATGAAAATAAAAAGATACTGCTTTTTGAGATAAGATGGAGTGCAATTAAAAACAAAATGCTATTTTCTGAAACTTGCTTGGAATAGGATTAAAAACATGAATATGCAGCTGTGGGTGTCGTGAAAAATTTCCAAAGGCTGCTTGGAAACTCTTCCCTTCAATCTAATTATGGAATAGATGCAGTAAATAGACTTAATTTTAATGATTTGTGGCATATAATCTGATAAATGCCTCACTCAGTGTGTTGCTCTTCAAAGTATCACAGATTTGGCTTTAGAGGTACCAGCGTTGAGTCCTGAAAAACAAAGGATTTATACAACACCACAGAGGAAAATCTTGACAAATCACAGCTGATAGGTGGCATTTCAAAGCCTGCTGCAATGTTCTGGTGTTTAAGGACATTTTTTTCCCCCTGTGGGCTGCTTTAGTGGGAATAAACCAAGGCAGGCCTATGGAATGAGTGATTTACAGTGGTCAGCACCCTGCCTGAGAGGCAGCTTCTGCTGGGTGCAGAGTCTTCCTCAGGGGTGTGGAAGATTGTCTCTGGGAAAGCTGTGGAGTGAGTAAGTGAGGAGGGGAATTGCCTGGAATGGAATCTGTGTGCAGGGGAGGAGCTGGCCGTGGAGCTGGCCATGGCCTACATTAGAATAGAAACCAGGGAAGTGATCTGCTGTTGGGGGTGGGTGCTTGAACCAGAAATAACCTTCAGGCCTGGAGAAAGTACTCACACAGCAGCTTCCAGCTGGAGTGTCTGCATATAACATTACAAAACTTAGGCATCTCTGATTTGTATTTTTTTTTACCTTTGTGACTTTATCGAGTATTTGATGTTCATGAATTCTGATATTTGGGGTAGTGAACTGTACTGGGCTGAGTTTCCAGTGGATCACAGTCATTTAGGATAACTGTGGGGTGGTTGCATAGAAAAGGTGAACTATGGAAATAAATCAGGTGAAGGTGAATAGTTCTACTTTCAGCTCCAAAGTTTTGGAAATATTTTTCTTCCAGTTTAAAAAAGAAGAGCATGTGCTGACTGCAGCAAGGTGGGTGTCTGGCTGCTTTTTGTACTGTTTTTGCTGGCAAGCAATTTCCCAAAACTCTGCAGCTGAAGACCATCCTGTGGAACTGTTACATCCCTTAATTACAGTTAGAAAGGAGGCGTTGTTCATATGTAACAAATGACTTGAGGAATCTGCATACAATCCATTCACTTCATATTACTGAAATAATATTTCAGTAATATGAAGTGAATGGATTGGTAACTAATGAAAAAAAGACTTCAGTAAGTGGGACTTCAAAGACCTTTTTTGAACAAGAATGTAGACCATGAAAGGGAACCACAGATTCTCATGGGATTTCCCATTGGAACTTCAGGGTGATTTAGAGTGGGGTTTTTGCCACACTAGGAGGTGTGTCATTTTAGTTCAGCACCACACTAGTAAAAATGAAATGTGTATTTTTATGGAGTCCTCTTTGAAATCATTACATTTAGTTTCTCCTTAATCTACAAAACATAAAAAGTATGAACTTTAGATTCTGGATAGTGCTGGTCTTTAAAAGTTAAGACAGTTAAATTGATTAAGGATATTGGACAAGCCCTCATAACTTGAGACTAATGATCTGTCAGACTTTCAAGTGAGAATAGCAACCTCCTCTGTGAGTGCTGAGAGGACTTTGTTCATTTGATTTGGCTGTATCCATTCAATGACTTGGGTTTTGAACCTGAGTTCCTTCAGAGTTTGAGATGAAGAAGCAAGAAGGCTTGACCACTCCAATTGGCTTCAGTTCAGGAATAAATTAAAGGTGTGAAAATGTAGCAGCAAGGAACATTGCACTCCACTCTTAATATAGAAATCTTTTTGCTTCTAAACCCAGTTAATATTAGAGTTGAGCTAAAATGTTAAGTTTATGAAATTAAGATATAAGAGAATGTCCCAACCTTCAGAAAGTTGCAGTTTGAGCAGAAAACACTGTTAAATCTAATCAGAGCTTTGCTGCCCTTCGGGGGGGGGGGGGGGGTGGCGGGGTCNGGGGGGGGGGTTGCTGTGTTATCAGAGGATTTAACAGGCATATGTGTACAACAAAATCGACCCACAAGAGCAGAAACAAATGTAACAATTGAGGGTTTGGAGCTTGATTGAAAATCTCACACAGGAAGAGATGCATTCTTCACTGAAGGAAGCGAGTGAAATCTGAATAAAATATGCCTGTGTTTCCTTTTCAGATAACAGAAACATGTCTTCAGCTGCAGTATGTTGAGATCAGGGAATTACTTTTCATTGTGCTGAGACTTCCTTAGAAATACCAGAGCAAATCTCTTGCATTTGCTTTCAAGATGAGCATTCACTCAGGTAGTGGGATTCCAACAAACCTGTATTTCAACATTTAACCACTCCCTTCAGCTCAATCACCTGCAGTGCTGGAAGTGTTTTAGCATTGCCAAGTGTTGGTGCTTGCAGTTGAATAGAGAGTTGTTACATCACTCTGCCAGGTTACTGAACCTTTGAAAGAGTGAATGCCCTTGGTAGCTGAGAGTTCAAATAAATAATCCTCTGCACAGATCAGGTTCCTTCTTTGGCTTCAATGTTTTCTTTAAATTGGAATTAAGGAGTTGTACAATGTGTAGAAAATAGCCTTCTCCAGCAAAATGATGGTGCTTCCATAATTTCTTACACATGAATAGTTACCCATTTTAATGGATGAAGGATGTTAGGAATACTCCATCAGCCCACAGGACTTGCTAGTAATGTTCTGGGAAGTGCCAAACAGGGAAATTCAATCTCTCATTCTTGTCACAAAACTAAGAATTGAATTAGGTTGTCTTAAGTGTGCAGTTACAGCACTGCCCTGCTGTAATTTAAGAACTCTGATGATTAATATTTTAAAGTGTGACTCTTAGTTCCTTTTTGTAAAACTAACTGTTTCCAAGTCTTATATTGTTCATTGGGTTGTTATCCCCAGCTTTATTTTTCTTTCAACATCCTTACACTGAGAAGCACAGGTGGAATTACCCATGGGAATGTGGCAGCCAGTGGTTAGACTGGTCACCTGCAATAAGATTTAAAAATCCATTGAATGTATATATTTGACTCAAGTTTCAGGCCACTCTAACCACTGGCTGCCTCCCCCTTTCACACTGGCCTAGCCACTCCTCAGACTGCAGAAAAGAAACCCTGTGGAGAGAAAAAGGAAAGGTTTTCTGCCAGGTGGCTTTGGAAGGAGCTCAGGAACCAGCCTTGAGAGCGGGCAGGAGAGGCCAGGGGGAAAGGGAATGTGTGCCTGAAGGGAGGGAGGCCACAGATGCCATAAAGTAGATGGACTTTAACTGCTCTACAAATCCAAGCTGATATTTTGGTCCTGTATTTTCATTCTGTGGTCTTTCTACAGTGACCATCAACTGCTGTTTAATATGTGGATGTTCACTGTCAGGGGGTGTATGGAGCCCAGGCCTGTTCAGCCCCTGTTCTTGCTAATAGCAGAACCTTAAATAATTGAGTTGGACACCAGTCAAGAGGCAGAATTGGTTTTTATTATGTGGAGGTGCAGGGCTTGTCAGTTGTGGCAGAGCTCTGTTCAGTGCATGTGGAGAAAAGAGAGATAAACAATTCTGAAAAATTCTGAGGTTTTGTGATTCATGTCTTGTTAAGGCCAGCGTAGTTTTTTTGCCTCTGCTTGACAACTGTGAGACAATTTTGAGTCTTAATTAGGCCTCTCTTGGACTTGGGCTTGGTCTGTTATATCTGACAGGTCTTTCTGCAACCTGGATCTTACCAACAGAGGGGGAAAAATATGGAAATTTGGTTAAATATGGAAAAAATATAGAAATTCTGCTTAATCTTCTGGTGTGCACTGTGATTTGGGTTTAGGCTATTTGTTGGTTCCCAAGTTGGATCAGGCTTGGAGCAAGATCCAAGTTGGATCCCAGGAGCACACCTGGGATAGTGGAAGGTGTCCCTGCCCATGGCAGGGGGTTGGAATTGGATGATCTTGAAGGTGCCTTCCAACCCAGACCACTGTGTGATTCTTGTGTTGAGCACAAATATTCACTGCAAACGTTGGGTCTGACAGCTGGTGTCAACTCAAAGCTTTTATCTACATCTAACTCCAAGGAATCAGGGGTCAAAGATATTAAATCATTAAATCCTCATGTGCCAAGTTCTTGTGACATGCAGAGGTTCAGTTACTCATTCAAAGTATGTTTTGGACCCTAACCTGTTTGGTAGCTTGGGTTTTGGAGGAGGATGTTTGGGATTTGTTTGTTGATGTGTTTTTTACCCTTGTTATGAGGTGCTGAACTGAAGCACTGTTTACAGCCAAGAACTACAATCTTGAATGTTGTTTACAATTACAGTTGTGGATAAATTGCTATATTAAATTTTTTTTTACTGTGGGAATTGATGCTTAATTTGGAAATATTGCTTAATTAAGTACAGATAAGAAGAAATGAATTCCATTCATTGCTAACAAACATACCTTTAAATAAAACCTTTGGAATTGGTTCAGCAATCATGTACTCGCAACTGCCGACTAACACGACACGCTTTTTTTCTTTCTTTTTTATTTCTTCTCTCCCTTAAAGGTTGTATTGGAAACAGAAATCACAAATAAGTCTGCTTTGAAACTTTATGAAAACCTTGGTTTTGTGCGAGACAAGAGGCTGTTCAGATACTATTTAAACGGAGTGGATGCACTGCGTCTGAAACTGTGGCTGCGTTAGGAGAGCCCGCCCAGCCAGCAAGCGACGTCCCAGCAGCGCAGAGTTGTCCTTTGCATGCAATGCAATTTGTCCCAAATTGCTTTGCAAGGTGGACTTTAGTACTTTCCATGCAGCTCTTAAACCTGTCAGTGTCCCGTTGAGTGTCGCACACATTCGTTGCACTTTGGCATGGCGCATTTGTTCCGAATTAAAGCCGATTGTCTCAGACTCCGAGTCCTTTTGGTACCAGCCAGATGTGCCAGGTGATAGCCAAGATATGTTCATTCATTTGCAAGTCTGCTGACTCTTTAGGACATCCACACAGTGAACGTTTGATCAGAGAAAACCTGGATGGGAACGCCGCTTTTGGTTCCCGAAAATTCAAAATAAAGCCAATGTAGATTGTAAAATTCTATAAGTATACTAACATTTCATACAAAAATTGCCATAGTTTTCTGGGGAAGAAGAAGAAAAAGAAAAAAAAGGCTTCAATTTTAGGTTTTATTTTTCAATATTGAATTTTTCCATTCTTAAATATTGGTACCTCAGTGATTAGTGAATGAAAAAATGTATTGTAGGGTGGGGTGTGTGTTACAACGAGTAACCATTAAATTGCGTCTGCCAGTGCCTGTATAGATAAGTATATTTGTCTTCACCTCTAAGTTTGGAGTGCATGCTTTTATTCTTTTACTTTCTTCAGTTGTCTTTGCAAGGAAAAAAAAAAAAAAAAACAAAACCTTGTTTTTTTTTA
>VZRH01002265.1:596074-606495 GCA_013397555.1 Urocynchramus pylzowi | reverse complement strand
ATTTTTTGCTCTTTTTTTTTTTTTCCCTCTTTTTTTCCTGCTTTAGCATTTCCTGCCACATTTTTGTGATTACTTTTAGTAATATCTTGACAGGTCATTGTTACAAATCATTTTTCAAAAATAGCAGCAGTAACTTGTTGTGGCTGAAAAGTGGGGATTTCAATAAATGAAAACCAGAGAAAAATCCCAAACCAAACCCCTGCTCTTAACCTCACTGGCTTTCTGTTTATTTGTTTTTTACAAGTGGGAGCTTTTTAGTGAAAAGCAGAATTTCTAAAATACATTTTGCAAAGACCTACAGACACATTCTGCAGAAAATTAAGTGAATTATTTTATCAATCCCCACCCCAGGGCAGCAGCAATGGCCTCACAGTCCCTGTGTAGTGCAACATTCCAAATGAAGCTTCAGAAGCTTTTTCCTAAGAAGAACACTGGGGGGAAAAAAAAAAAAAAATCAGCTCCAGTAACTCTCAAAGGCATCTTTGTGTGGCAAAAAGCTGTATTTTTAGGTCAACTTGGCTAAACTGAAGGAGGTGGTTTGTGTGTTAAGTAGAAGTAATGCCTGGTTTTTAAGCTCAGCCTGAATTTGTGAAAGTCCTAAGCCATGCTGGTTGTTTTTGGGGCTGTTTGGAACTGGGGACAAGTGGCCACCAGTGAGAGACAACTGCTTGGTCCCCAGTATTTAATTAAAAATATGTATCTGCAAGGGGGGACTGCAAAACTGTTCCTTTTTGTCCCTCTTTTCTCATGGAGCAGTGGTTATTTAATATTTTAATCGAGTCCAATGGATTCTTTTGGATGTTAAATCATGGCTGCATGGACCAGCAGTTAATGCCAGGGTGGGTATCAGCTGTGTCAGGGGGAACAGGGAAATTTGGGGCTGGATCAGGAGCACAGCAGGGTTTGCTCTGCCCCATCCCCGAGGGGGAGCATCAGCATTGCTGGGAGTGAACAAAAGTATGGAGCAAACCATGGGAGAAGCTCTGGGCAGATGGAGGATCCCCAGATTTACAGCTTCCCTGGACTGGCACTGAGATCTCCTGTGGGGACACTTTGGAAAGGCTCATCCCAGAATCCCAGAGTGGCTTGGGTTGGAAGGGATATTAAAGATCATTAATTCCAACCCTCTGCCACAGGTAGGGACACCTCCCACTAAACCAGGGTGCTCCAAGCCCCATCCAGCCTGGCCAGAAAGGGAATTTAGGGGGAGAGAAAGGGGAAAAAATAAATGAACTGAGGCAAGACAGAAGGAGAAGAAAGCAAAGCTTGGTTTTGCCAGCAGGAAAAATGATTTCTCACATGTTCCTCTTCTCTGGAAGGATGAAATGAGGTGTTTAAAGGCTGAGACAAAAAGGGAATTACAGCTAGGACCAATCAAATATTGGGCCTAAGAACTTGCAGCTGTGTCAGTGGGGGTTAGGTTGGATATTGGGAAAAAGTTCTTCCCCCAGGGAGTGGCTGGGCACTGCCAGGCTCCCCAGGGGATGGGCACAGCCCCGAGGCTGCCGGAGCTCCAGGAGTGTTGGGACACTGCTCCCAGGGATGCCCAGGGTGGGATTGTTGGGGTGTCTGTGCAGGGCGAGGAGCTGGATTTGATGATGCCTGTGAGTCCCTTCCAGGCCAGGATGTTTCAGGATTCTGTGGGATAAGTGTTGCTCTCACCGAGTTCGCTCCTGTTTTATTTTCGTGTCCCTCTCGATGCCAGAGGCAGGGCAGGACTGAACCTTCCTGCAGGAACTCGCTGCATGAGCTGTTCCCACAACGTGTCAGTAGGTGGCAAAAAGCTACAACCCTTGTGCTAAGCAAGACATAAATATTTTTTCCTACCTCTTTCAAGTGCAGGAGGGATCTGTGGGCAGCCCTGTGGCATCAGTGGAGGTGGATTTTGTTCCCACTGGGACAGAGATCCCTGCACCAGCACTGCTGGCTGGGAGAGCCATCCCAGAATCCAGGAACAGAGCAGGTAAAGAGGCTCAGAGACAAACAGGAGCTGCCTCCTTCCTCTTAATTCATCAGAGGACCCTTGTGCCACTGCTTGACCTAACTCAGGAATTATTTAAAGGAAGCTGTGAGGGCGTGGGAAAACAGCAGCTTTGGGGCTGTGCTGTGGCAGAGCAGTCTGAGGATACCTGGTGAGGCAAACAAAAACCTGCCACGCTTGGTATTTTTTCAAGCTGGTGATAAGACTTTAATCTTGGTGTGCAGCCTGAAAAGGAGCTGCTCAAGTCGCTGCTCTTGGGGGCTTTTCTCTGCAGCTTTGTGTAAGCAGATTGAAGCAATCCCAGTGGCCTGTCACACACCTTCCAGGGAGGCAGGGCAGATAAAGGCTTTACAAGGCTGCTGGATGTGTCCCAGGGCTCACATGGTGGGGTTTTCCCTGCTTTTGAACGCCTGTGTGCATGGGGGAAGGAGGATGTTATGTGATGCTGCAGACTCACATTCCTGAGGAGGTCAAATACTCTGAGCACCAGGTGGGACTGAGCCCAGGGAGGTTAGAAAATCCCATTAATCCAGACTAGTCAGTGAGATCCAGTTACAGTGTGGCTTTGTTCAGCTTTATTTACCTAACACCTCTCTTTGCTAAGTGTAATTAATTTTCTTTTCTCAAGAACAGTAACAGAGGTGTTACAGCAACCCCAGCTCCTTTTTTAAATACAGAAATGCAGTTCATTGACATTTCCTCTTATAAATTGTACATTTAATTGCTAATGATTTTGCCAGGCTGACTTCAGGCTGAGCATTATCATTTTGATTTAACATTTCAGCAAAACCAGTTCAGCTAATCCTGAGCTGGAAGAACTTGGCTTGCTCTGGCCATGTTTGACAAAAACACCCTGTAACCATTTCCCTGGGGAGATCCAATGTTCTTTGGGGCAGGGATCTATCTGACCTGTACCATTTACTGCTCTCTATACCCACATCATTAACTGTGTAAAATCTCTATTCTTTGCAGTTTTAGTGAAAAAAATGATAATCTAAATTCTCAGAAGGTGCTGAATCTGGGCTGAGCAGGTGCCCCAGCACAGCTCCTGTGTGGAGACCCCTTTAACCTACAAGAAGGGTCCAGCATTGCCTTAAAGCTTTGGTTAGTGTGGGAGAGCCACAGAAACACATTTTTAGCCTGGGAAGGCACAGGGGGGTGAGAGTGAGAGGCTCTGCTAAGCACAGACTCTGCTTTCTGTGGGGTGTGACTGGGTTGAAGCTGTGTGTGCTCAGATGTGGTGAGTGGCAAGTTGTGTGCTCTCCAGAGCTGGCTGTACTGCCTCAGCCTTCAGGTGATTCAGCATTTGGAGCTGGGAGCTGAAAGCCTCTCTCTAAAGTCTTCATTGCTGAGTTGCATAACAAACATTGAGGGAGCTTGGTTGGGGTTTTCCTCCCCACCTTCTGCAGTTTGTAGAAAAGTCTGTGTTTCACCTTTATAGTAACAAAGAAAATGTTTTCATTTCCAGTGTCTGGAAGGATGTTAGAAAACATGAGCAGAGGATGAGATGCCACCTGCCTCTCTACAGTGATGAGTTAATACAATCAAGAGCAGCACAGTCCAACAGTTTTGAGCACCAGAAGTATTTCACAGACTCACAGAACGTTTTGGGTTGGAAGGGACCCTAAAGCTCATCCAGTTCCACCCCCTGCCATGGCAGGGACACCTTCCACTATCCCAGGCTGCTCCAAGCCCCATCCAGCCTGGCCTTGGGCACTGCCAGGGGTCCAGGGGCAGCCACAGCTGCTCTGGGCACCCAGTGCCAGGGTCCCACCATCCTCAGAGTCAGGAATTCTTCCCTAATCCCATCTCACCCTGCCCTCTGGCAGTGGGAAGCCGTTCCCCCTGCGATGGGAGCAGCTTTGCTGATTTTATCCCTTCTGTAAGAGCAGATTTTGCACGCTGTAGATTGATAGATTAATGCTCAGAGAGTCTCCTCTGCACAGGCTCTGATATGGATCGAGTGGTCCACAGACACTGCTCCGTGGGCAGCACTCTTCCCCAAGGCTGGCAACACCATTATTGGAAAACTAATCAGCTCTATCTGAGATAAATTGCATTTCCACCAATTACAGCTTAATTGTTGACAGATGGGAACACAGAAGGACGATGTGTCACATCATTAAGAGAACAGGTGTATAGACAAGTGCCAGATTAATTGTTCCAGCCCATTAAATCATTGACCTTTTCAGCACACCCTCAACACTGACTTCGAAGCTCTCATGGTATTTCCAGCTCACTCAGACTGACTGTGTTTACCAGCAAAGTTCTCGGGGCATTTTTAAAACACACAGTCTCCAGACATGGACTCATTAGCCATGGGCAGCTCTCCTTCTCATTAAAATGATTCCTTTTCTTCTTCCTTCCCTGTGCAGGGGATTGGTTTTGTGTTTTTCTGGTGAAATCCCACATGGTGTGTGGGCTTTCTCCAAAGTGCAGTTTTCCCCACAGAGCATGCAGACATTCTGTAATGGGCCATACATTTAGGGATGTCAAAAGGAGGTGAAATCAGGACAGAGCAGCTCAGTCCTGGGCAGCTTGGCTGGAGGCTCCAGCTTGATTTAAGGCTTTGACTGTGATTTCCAGCTCCTGCTCTGCCTGGGATTTTCAATAAAGATAAATACTGGTGAAAGTGAGCCAGCCATGGGTGTCTCATTCCCTTAAATAAGTGTAAAAATGTGTCTCCTGCTCTTTTCCTGGCTGTGGAAATCAGGAATCTGAGGGTGCAGTGCAGACACACCACAACAGCTTTGTGGGAGGGAGCACAGGTTTGGGACAGGGATGCAGGAAAAGCTTCATCTGTCCTGAACTGCCCAAGCCCTGCTCGTCCTGGATAACCCAGAACTGCCTCTAGATCTTGTTCCTCTGGCTTGAAAAATGAAAAGATCAGGTTTCCAGCTGAAAGTGCTGTGATGATAATGATATTTGTTACACCTGGAGTCCCTGCCCTGCAGCAAGGAGCTGATCTGAAGATGCTTTGCCCCCTGGTAGTTCTAGAAAGACCAGGTGGGAAGGAAGGGAGACAAGCAGGAGGCACAAGGAAGAGTTAATGCCCTTTGTCAGCTCTGCAGCTGCAAACAGAGGCAAAGCTGGTGCTGGCAGTCAGAGCTGTCTGCTCCCCAGGGCCAGGGCTGGTGGTGAAATCTCTCCCTCCCTTGTGTTTCACCAATCCTCTACTTATCCAGTTTGCCACATTAAAATAATTGTGATATTTAACTGAAATCTCCTTTTATATAAGTGCTGTGAATCCACAAACTTGTTTGCCTTCATGGACCTCCAGGGACAACCAGATGGGATACAGGAGAATTGGGTGAAGTTCCCTCTCAGGTAACAAATTATTTTGTAAGGAAAATGAGATCATTTAATAAAAAAATCAGTTTATGTGAGATGGAAACTGCAAGAGAGTTTTTGACAGATCAGAACCTTCATATAATCATCTTTTTCAATATACTTAGAAATGTCACATTGCAACAGGGCAGCTTGTTAAAATCCCTGGTAGGTGCTGCAGCCTTGATCAGCATCCCTGGGAGAGTGTCTGCAGGAGAAGATGGAGATTTCTCCATTTCCATCAGTCACTCCCCAGCACTGAACTCTGGACAGGGAAAAAAAAGTGAGCCAAAGCCAGATTTTTCAGATTCTATATAAATCTGGAGGTTAGTTCTGAAGGAAGTACATGCATTTCTGTGTCGAGGACTGGGGAGGAGAGGAAATTAAAAAAAAAAAAAAAAAAAAGCCACAAAAGTCAAAGAGGAATTTTAGAAATGTGAAAAAATATAATTGAAAGACTTTCTAAATGAATCATTTTACCTTGCATTTTGAACTGAGGTTTGTGGTTTAGAAAAGGTTAACCTCAATTTAAACAGGAAGATTGAGTAACTCAAAGGCAAGTGAAACATTTCATTTCAGTTGAAATTTAATATCTGGGGTTAACCAGAACTTTCCCCAGCTTCTGCTCAGATTTATTTTTTTTTTGCCAGCCCCCTCCTCCTCTCCTACCCCCATTTCACTGTTGCTCCATCCAAGGCTTTCTTCCCCAGATATTTTGATTCAGCCACACAACCCAGAGGGTTTCTGTTCACCCCACATCAGTGAGCTCCTCATTTCCAGGTGTCCTTTCCACTGGCCCATACTCACAGAAATTCCACTTACAGCCAGCACTGCCTCCAGCCTCAGCCCATCCATCTGGGGGATTCCAGCTCCTCCAGAGCTGGGGCTTGTTTCTTTGGCATGTCACTAGAAATCCCTGTCAAAAAAGTCATCAAAGAGGGAAAGCCTCTCTGTCTTGGTCCTCACAAGTCTGGGTTTGTGGTGAATCCTCTCTTCACTCTCCCACTCCTCTGACCCTGTGCTGGAGGAGTCCCAGAACAGATCCTTCATCTGTGGCTCCCTGCAGAACCACAGATCAACCTTCCCCCTCCTGTCTGGAGAAAGTTCAGCCCTGCCAGGCTGCCTGGAGAGTCCTCCACCCCACGTGTTTCCTAGGGGAGAGAGAAAAAAAAAATATCATGGTTTTGTAGAGCTGCTCAGTCACCTGGAGTTGGGCTGGGAATGGCTGTGGACAGCTGGAGGCACGTAAAAAAAAATCCTGAGAGCTCCCTGTTAGATCAGAGCCCATGTCTGGGGCAGGGTGAGGTGTGACACACTCAGGATTGTATTTGGTGAAATTATAGTCTGGCAATATGGCTTTAACCCCAAGGGGAAGAGAGCTGAAATGAAGAACCACAAGGGAATAGGAAGCCAAGTTTGTTCCCCTTCCTCCTGGTGAAAGTTCACCTTCAGGCAAGTTTTTCACTGATTTAAGCACTTTCAGCCTTGGTGGAACATTCCCAGCCTGTGCCAAAGGTTGTCACGTGCAGGCAAAGCAGGACAGGGCTCATGCCTTGGACAGGTCAGGATGAAGAGGTGGCTGAGATCCACTTCTGTAGGGACAGTGGGAAAAAAACCCTAAACCTAAAAAGTGATCAGCCTCAGTGAGTGCCACGTTTACCCCAGAGAGCTCTCTGAAGCATTCCAGTGCTTTGTCCTACAAACACAGCCTTTTCCCCCCTGAACCTGCTTCTCATCACTGCAGGGGACGGAGCAGGGCAAGCATCTTCCACAGGGAAACTTCTCTGATGACATTTAGGAGGGCTGCTGAGTTTTACAGCACCTTGGAAAGTTGTTCCACTTACCAGGGTCTTCTTCAGGAAAACGCTGATTGTGCTCAGCAGGGACAGGGTCTGGGCTTCTGGTGCTGTGACCTCCCTGGGGAGCTTCAAGGACATCCTTGGGGCTGAATTCCTTGATGTTTTGCTTATTGATTTTCGCCTCCCTGTGGAGATTCCTCTTCAGCTCCGCCTGGGTTTGCAAATGAGTTGTCAACACAAGCAGCAGAGGCGCGAATGTGTTTTAATAGCTCGACGTGGCACAGCATTAGGGGGTTGGCCCTGGAAATAATTACACAGTCGAGTAGTTTAACCCAAGCAAATGGAATTTGCCAAACTGGGTACATGACAGAACATGACTGGGACAGGGATTTTTGGTTTCTCCGTGAGTCATGGCCAAATGAGGGCAAAGCGTTGGAAAAATCGCAGGTAATTACTGATCACAGGGGCCCTGGGGATGCTCCCCACCAGCCCTCTGCCTAAGACTCAGGGAAAGCTTCCTTTCACCTTCCCAGCAACAGGTCTGGAGCCTCCTGGTCCGTGGGAGAGACACCCCCATCCCCTCCCCAAATCCACCTTGGCATTACCTCTCGTCGCTTGCGGGTCAAGTCCAGCATCTGAAGCTTGTGCAAGTGTTGCCTCCTGCCAGGGAGGAGGTTCAGGCTTTGCCCCCTCTTCTCCAGCACCTACAACGTATTTAAAGATTCAAATAAATACACCTGCATTTTCTGAAAGAGAAAGGAAGAGCCACCAGCTCACAAACCCCTCAGGCACTCCCGGATAAAGACAGTGAGCATGTCGGGGTGTAGCCAACCTGCAGGAATTCAGCCCAGATTTCCACTGTGCTTGCAGTTTATCCCACAGCTCAGGGGCAGGAGGGGAAAAAACTTCATTAAAACAATGTATTCGTGCTTCTGCCCCCCGAGGTGTTACTGCCTTGAGTGGGTTCTCCAAGATAATCTCATGATGCAAAGGGAAGAACAGCTTTTGCATGTTTGGTGCTGCAGGGGGTGTTTGTGGCACACAGTGTTTGCAGCCTTTAAATCAGACTTATGGAATTGTTAACACTGGAAAAATTATCTAAGATCATGGAGTCCAACTGTCCCCCCCAGCACTGCCAAGGCCACCACTGACCCCTGTCCCCAAGTGCCTCATCCACAAGGCTTTGAAATCCCTCCAGGGAGTCCAGGGGGCTCCAGCGCTGCCCTGGGCAGTCTGTTCTAATGCCTGACTATGCTTGCAGTGAAGGAATTTTCCCTAAAATCCAGCCTAAACTTCTCCTGGCACAAGTTGAGGCCACTTCCTCTCGTCCCTTGTTCTCTGGGAACAGAGCCTGAGCCCCACCTGGCTCCAAATTCCTGCCAGGGAGAGCGAGGAGGTCTCTCCCTTCTCCCCACCAACTGCAAGTGATGGGTGTTCAAATAAATCATTTAAAAATGTGCCTCTCATACTTTAGCCTCTAAAATATTAAATATCCTGCCTCAGCAGGTCCATCTCATCCAGGGGACTGTCATGCTGGAGATTAGGAAGCTTTCCCCTTATTTTGGATCCTCTCACCCACACGTCAGCGTTTCAGCTCAGTGTCCTGGGCTGAGCCAGGGACATGAGCACAGCCAGTGGTTAAATACCAACTTCTGCCCTTCAGGGTGCCCAAAGGGTGGGGGAAAGGAGCCTGCAGCCAGGAATGGCTTGTGGAAAGGCACAAACTCATGCACTTACCTTTGGTTTTGGGCTTGCAGCCACTTCTGGCTGACTCCAGGGCTTCACGGGAGTGATTGCTTGTGGAGGGACGGCAGGTTCAAGCCTCTGCAAGTCCAGTATTTATAATACTTAGCATTGCTCATTCCACAGGATCACAAAACCAGATATGAAACTCCCTTGACATTTTTCCAGTTCCAATTCTGGCCCAGCTGCTTGGGATACAGGAAGGAGTTGGGCATCTCAGGGAGATGAGCATCATTTGGTCCTTCAGAAGTGGGCAAAACTGGGGAAATCTTTTGCATTACAGCACAAGCAGCAAAGCCCCAGTTTGACAGTAATTCCAACCCTGCAGGTATTTCTCTTTGAGCCCAAATAAAGCTCCATCCAATACCAGAGTGAAGCCAAGCCACAGCTCAGATTGCTTCATGGCAAAGCTGAGTGTGTATAATTTAATCTTAACAATCCCATCAGGTCATCAAAGGGCAGATCCCAATTAGAGGAGACCTGGAGCACCATTTCCTCTGTCCAGCCATTCTTCATATTGGCTTAAGTAAGACCTCTCTCTGCAAAACTGTACATGGTACAAAGTTTCTTTTCTGGTGGCTGGTGAAAAGATGTCACCCTGTCCTTCTGAAGTTCTTCTAAGCCTTCTGATGTTTACATTTTTGTTATGGAGTTTCTCACGGACTTTTCGTGTAAATAATGATTGGTTTGCATTCCTTTCTGGAGGAGGTGAGAATTGATGGACTGTTGGTTTGACCATGGATTGGAGGATGAAATTGCCACCTCTCCAACCACACTGGTCAAACCAGCAGTCTATCAAAATTCTCCTCCTCCAGAAAGGAATGCAAACCAATCATTATTTACATGAAAAGTGCGTGAGAAACTCCATAACAAAAATGTAAACATCAGAAGGCTTAGAAGAACTTTAGAAGAACAGGGAGACAAAAATAGGCAGAGGCTTGCTCTACAGGCTGCTCTGAGCATGGATTTTTATCTTAAGGGGCAAAGATGCCTCCCTAAATCATGCCAGGCTCTGAGGTGTTGCTGGGTCATTCCATGGCTTGGTATCCATGGAATCACCAGGTTGGAAAAGACCCCTCAGACCATCAAGCTCAACTATTTTCCCAGCACTGCCAGGTCCATCACTAAACCCTGTCCCTAAGTGCCACATCTACACAATTTTTAACACTTCCAGGGGTGGTGATTCCAGGGTGGTGATTGCCTTCTAGGAGGGGAGCTCAGTACAGCTTCCATAAAATTTAAAGGGGATAGCATAAAGAACTTTGTAACACCTGACTTAGACTTTATTTGGGACACCATTAACTCCTTGACTATGAACAAGTGCCCAGTAAATGGGGACATGTTGGAACCCTGGTTACTGAGAATTTTAGGCTTTCTGTGCTGACAGGCACTGGCCTCCCAAAGAAAACTGCATTTGATCTGAGGCCGTAGAGAAGACTTCCAAAATTAAATAATAGAACTAAGATTATGAGTATATAATTTAAATGAAAGTGTATAATATCACATAGTAGAAAACTTAAAATTTAAAGTTTTAACATATATATGAAAATATTTATTAAAATAAAATTTAT
>VZRH01002265.1:571770-596000 GCA_013397555.1 Urocynchramus pylzowi | reverse complement strand
AAAGAAAAAGATACAACTCAATTTTTTTAATTTATTAGAATAAAAGACTATAAAACTCACAATTTATGAAACTATAATATAAATAAAAACGAATAAACATCTACATCCAGACAAAAAAATACCATCTCAAACATTTAATCCCAACCCTAACCAAAAAAAGTTAAGACTCAACAGGGAGGTGTCTGCACTGCTGCTGAATCCTGAGCTGTCATTTGGGATCCGTGTGAAAATGCAGGAGGGAAAATCAACGTCGCGTAAAGGGAGGATTCCCCACGAGTCGCCAAGGCCAGGTGCGCGTCTCTCAGCATCCAACAGAGCCCCCAGAGCCAGCTATGGCACTGGAAGATGGCACTAGATGGCAGCATGTGCCACCACAAGCTGGGGTCCAGGCTGGCATCGCCCCAGGAAGGCCCCGAGGCCCCCAGCCCGGGGGGATGAGGGCAAAAATCCTCCCACAGCCCTCAGCTCATCCCCCGGCCCTGCCCGGCCCTGCCCTGCTGGAGAAGCCACCCTCCACCCGGGCTTTTGGGTAAAGCTCCGTCCCAGGCTGGAAAATCGACTTTTCCCTTTAGTTTTTGGGAACATCACAGGTTTTTGTCTGGAGATATTCCCTGGCCAAGATCCTCAAAGTGCTTGAGAAGGCCGCGCCGTCCTGCTCCGCGGCCTTGGAGGGTGTTCCCACAGGAAAGGGGCTTTGCTGGAGCTGTGCACAGTCCCTAAGAGCAACAGCAGCAGAACAGGGTAGGATTAGCCTTGGAGGGTATTCCCACAGGAAAAGGGCTTTGCTGGAGCTGTGCACAGTCCCTAAGAGCAACAGCAGCAGAACAGGGTAGGATTAGCCTTGGAGGGTATTCCCACAGGAAAAGGGCTTTGCTGGAGCTGTGAACGCTCCCTAAAAGCAACAGCAGCAGAACAGGGTAGGATTAGCCTTGGAGGGTATTCCCACAGGAAAGGGGCTTTGCTGGAGCTGTGAACGCTCCCTAAGAGCAACAGCAGCAGAACAGGGTAGGATTAGCCTTGGAGGGTATTCCCACAGGAAAAGGGCTTTGCTGGAGCTGTGCACAGTCCCTAAGAGCAACAGCAGCAGAACAGGGTAGGATGAGCAGAGTCTTTGTCCTGAGATGAGTGTTCACAATGAGTGTCTCCATAATACACGGGTACAGCCGTGGTGGAAATAAAATCAACAATTAAAAACTCCGTGCTGCTCAGAGGTTTCTAAAGGAAACTGTGGTTCCATGTGACACTTTTCAGCGTGTCGGTGGGCTCAATTCAGATGCCAGTGTTGCAGCATCCCACCAAATCCAGGGACACATTATTCCATAGCTGGTGGCCACCTCTGAGCTCTGAATGACACCAATGTCACCCAGAGCCACAGCCTGAATTAACCTGCCCCTGCAGGTTTAAGTGACCCCATTTGGTGGCCCTTCTGTTCTTTATTATATTTAAAAGATCATAATCACAGCAAGGAGGTCTCAAGCAAAGAATCCTAGCTCCAGTGGGTTTACTGGTCCCAGAATCATGGAAACCTGAAATTTTTGGGTTGGGAGGGACTTTAAGGACCAAGCCCCTGTCATGAGCAGGGACACCTTTCACTAGACCAGGTTGCTCCAGGCAGATTCAGGTTGGATATTGGGAAGAAATGCCCATGAATGAACACTCGATTTATGCTGTGGCTTCACCAGTGGCAAGTACAGGGGGGGAGAAATAAAGATTTGAAGATATTTCTGAGCTTTAGTTATGTAAGGGTAGCCCTTGTGTGGAGGCAAATCTTGGCTGTTAGGTCAGGTAGAGTCATGGGGTTTGGGTTTTGGGGAGGAATGGATCTGGGAAGTGCAGGATGGGGAAATTGAGGGAGTTTGGGGCAGGTACAGAGCATGAACAGCAATTCCTGGAACCCAGAATAGTTGCTGTGTCTTTCAGCATCCCCTCGTGCACAGCATGTCTGGCTGCTTCACCATCTCTGCTCCGAAGCCAGTGCCTTTCCCTGAAGAGCCAAAACCAGCCCCACACGATGCAAGCTGGATCCTTTCTGCAAAGGGCTCTGTCTTGGCCACACTGTCCCCATGGGAGCACCAGGATTTGGCTGCAGGTACCCAGACACCCCCAGGGACAGAGGGACATCCAGCAGAGGTGGCCCTGTGTCCCACACTGTCCTTGCTGGGTGTCTCCAGAGCACACAAGCTCGTGATCACCCAAAAGTAGGGCTTCCCCCTTGTGTTGCTGTAGGGTATTTGCCTCCCCCCATGGTGCTGTGACACGTGCCCCTGTCCCCACAAAGCCCAGGGGGAGGGGGGTCAGTCAGAGCAGCTCCCAGGGAGCTCCACACTCGCCTTACTTGAGGCCTTCGAGGTGGGTGCTGCTTGATGATGCTGGTCCCGTCCTGCCCTGGCAAGGTGTTCCAAGAGAGGGGCCCTTAAAGGTGAAAGAAATGGATCCAGTGACTTGGGTGATCAGGTGCTCTCAGCAATAGCTTTGTGCCCCGATTTTTGGTTATCATGTGCCACAGAAGTCCCTGGCTGTGTATTCCAGTAACACATGGAATATTCTATAGGCTGCAGGAGCCTGTGATTTCTAACAAATACCTCTCCAGCTTCCCTCTACAACCACTCATGCTTCTAAATATGACCATCACCATCCTTGTGCCTCCTGTGGCCTCTCCCAGCCCCTGGGATTTGGGTGGGCAAGGAATTCTTCTCATCCCATGCCCTGTAACCATCAGCTGGCCAAGAAATCCCTGATCTCTGCTGCTTTCCCACTGGTAAAGTCAGGCCCAGGCAGCAGTTTGGGTCTTTTCCTGCTGCTCAGCCCCTGAGGCTTGATAATTGTTAATTTTTTGGTTATTTTGCTGATTTACTGACTGTGGCAGAGCTGGGCTGCAGCAGCAGCAGGAGTAAAAGGACTGGGTGCACTCCCAGACCTGGAAATCAGCCCAAAAGAACGTGTCACACACCAGTGATCCCCTGTTAGTTATCAGGGCAGAGCTTTCTCTGAGCCTGGACAGGATCTGGGCTCGGGTCTGTTCTGTGCTGGTGCTCTCAGGGGGACACCACTGCTCCTTTTGTTCTTTGCTTGTACAAATAAACACTTGCATGTGCAGGAAGTATTTCTTTCACACAACAGTTTATCTGTTTATCCCAGCTCTTCACCCCAAAAGGCTGTCCTGCTGCATTCAAATGACATTTTACACATGGAGCTCAGGGAGGTGTGGCTGAGCAGCTCCTGAGGAGGTTACAGGGGAGGAGAGCTGGGGATAAAGTGCAAGAGGAACATTACAGCTGATGCCAAATTTAATAGTCATATTTAACAAGAAAAGCAGTATTTTGGAGGTCAGTTTATGGGGGACTTCTTTGAACCTTGTGGAAGATCACCAGGCTGGGCTCTTGGGGAAGAGAGAGAGAATCATGGAAGGGTTTGGGTTGGAAGGGACCCTAAAGATCTTTTTTTTTCCACCTCCTGCCATGGGCAGGGTCACTTTCCACTATCCCAGGCTGCTCCAAGCCCTGTCCTTGGAACACTTGGACACTTCCAGGGATGGGGCAGCCACAGCTTCTCTGGGCACCCAGTGCCAGGCCCTCAGCACCCTCACAGGGAGGAATTTCTTCCTCCTGTGGGGCTGCTGGGGTATGGGAGATGGTGACTCCATCAGGTAAATGTTTTGCAGAGCCCTGGCAATGTTTAACCACCGAGTGAAGCTGTGGCTGCTCCACACATGCAGGAATGGGAGCCTGAGGGGAAAATTTCCAGCACAGGAGGCTCTTCTGGAGGCAAACCTCATCTGCAGGGAGCACGTGGTGGGAAAGCAGCTTGTTAGAGAAAAAGGGGGTTATGGAGTATTGCCTCTATCTGCAGGCAGCTGGGTGCACAGGGAATTTCTGAGGGGAAAGGAAAAGGGCAGGAGGTGGCCCATGGAGAGGGGAGCAGGGACATGACACAGGGAAGTGGCTGTGACTTAGGAGAAGCTTGTCCAGGTGAAGGGTATGGCTTTGAGGAAGTTATTTCTGCCTTATGAGGTTTGATGCTTTGTGTTTGGGGTTGTTTTGGATTTTTCCCTCCCATCCTACCCATTGTTGTAGGACATTTGCCCTTAACCCTGCAGATACAGAACTGGGGGCTGAGGGCTGGCTGTCCCCAAATCACTAAGCCCCAGCTCAAGGCATCCTTGTGGCTCCTGTTCTCCTGTTTTTCACCCTTGCACTTCAGCAGCAGCAGATCCTCCCCTCTGGAGGAAACTAGATTTAAAATAAGCCAAGCTGAACCCTCACAAACCAAATAAAACCTATTCTCTGGGAGGCTTTGCTTATTTAGACAGCAGCTCGAGCTAATACTTCACTCAAGTCCTCCTGAGCATACTCATCTTGTTTCTGAAAATGGAAAGTAATGGAAGATTGCATTCATTAATTTTTTTAATAAAATACACTTTTTTTAAAAAGCATTTGTTAAATGCCCAGTGATAATTTTCCAGAACAGGAACATTTGGTTGTTCTTGCTCTCGTGGAGTACATAAAACCTGCTCTTCTACAGCAAGATCTGATTTGTATTCTCCCCAAAACCTCAGTTCTGGGAATGTCACTACTATCACTCCAGAGGTTTATTTGCTTTCACTGCTTCCTGATGCCACCTGATGAATGATCCAGGAGGAAATATCCAGCCTCTGGTGAAACAGCAGTGCTTAACACTGCTTGGTGTGGGTCAGAAATTGATTTTTGGCAATGGAAAAGCAGAGAAGGGGGTGCTGGGGGTGCTGGGGGTGCAGCTCCTCCTCCCTCTGCCTCACCTTTCCTCACACCTGCTGGTTTTCATGGATGTTTCTCCCCACACTCCCCTGAGAGCTGTGGGAAGCATTTGTCAGCACCCAGCTCATTGAGGAGAGCTGCACATCCTCTTCCAGATGGATGCAGAGCTCTGGGAAGGACTTGGATAAGGATGGGGTTCAGAGGCTGCTTGTAGGGAAGCACACACAGCCAGGCTGCCTTCCTCTGCTCCTGGAATTTTCATTGATTCCAGGGCTGACTTTCACCTGCCCAGAATCTGACTCTGATTAGGGCAGAGATGGGCCTGGCAGGGGCAGGTGAGCAGGACAGGGCTGAGATGGGGTCACAGGGGGGCTGCCTGGACACAGGTGGGTGCCAGGGTGATGCTGGGCTGTTCCCAGGGGGGGACTGGTGACAGCAAGGAGCTGGGCTCTGATGAGTGAGACGCTTTCCAAAACAGTGGAAGGGGGAAAATGCATTTTCCCAAAGCCAAAACATCCTGGAAATGGCAAAAATGGCACAAAGCTGCTGATGCAGGACAGCACCCCCCTGCCCCCAGCCCAGAGTGCAACCCCCAGCCCTGCTGAGCCCAGGTTCTGATGTCCCAGCAGCCACCCCTCACCTGCAGAGGCTCTCCCGTACCAGGTCTCCCGCAGAGGAGGCAGTTCCAGGTGGAAGATGGGCTTCCCCCAGGGTGTGGGCTGGCCTGGCTGCCTGGGCAGCCCCTGCAGGGCAGCCAGGGCGGGCACATCCCCCCGGGTGGGCACCGGGGCCACCCTGGTCACCCTGGGCTGCGCCTTGGAGGAGCTCAGGCCCATCCTGCAGAGCCAGGGCTCTGAGAGGAGCAGGAAAACCCCTCATGCACGTCCTCCCTGAATGTGGAGAGGGATCTCTGAGCCACCCAGAGCCTGGAGAGGGATCTCTGAGCCACCCAGAGCCCAGGCAGCTCCCTGCCAGCTCCCACAGATGTCCTTCCCAGCTGGGTTAAACATTGACCCATCCCCAGCCATTCCCCTGCAGGGAGGACAGAGCAGGGGGAGGCAGCTCAGGAGCCACTGCCAAGCCCTGGAGAAGCTTTGGGTTTTACCTACAAGGGATTTTCAACCAGGGCCACCACTCAGCTGGCCTGCAGGTATTTCTTCAAGCAGCTCTTTTGCTAAATCTTCAGGTTTTGGAAGGAAATTCAATCCCTGGAGCACCAGAAGGGTTAAAGTGTCTCCCATCCTGCATGGGAGAAGCAGCCAGGGAATAAAGCCTGGCCTGGGAATAAAGCCTGGCCCAAGAGCTTCCACCACCTTTGCTGCTGCTGGCTGGGGCACTGCTGGAAAAAATGCAGCTTTAGGACAAAGCTAACTGAGAATATTGGTAAAAGGGAGTAATATTTGATAATTCATAAAAGCATAGGATTGTAGAAGGATTTGGGTTGGAAAGGACCTTGAAGATCTTCCAGTTCCATCCCCCTGCCATGGGCAGGGACACTTTCCACTAGACCAGGTATTTTCAGCCACAAAGCACCAACATCTCTCAGACTTTGCTCTTCCCAGGTCACACAGGGCACAAGGGAGCACAGCAGCCTGTCCTGTAGTTTTTTTTTTTTTCTTCTTCCTTTCAAATGAAAATGTAAAATCAACACCCTGATTCCCTCCCGAGTTTCTCAATGCTTACTGTCTATTTTCCCTTTTTATTTTAATTACCTTCCCCCAGCTGAGAACAGGTCATTCCTGTTAAGCAGCTTGGGACAATCAGGAATTAAGTGCAGTGATGGATGTGTGGGAGCAGTGGAAACCCACGTGGATGTTCAAGCCCATGGTGCTTTATCTGGTGTTTCACCCAGGTGCTGCCAAAATCCTGACAGGCTCCCCACACTCCCCAGTCCCCTCTCCTGTCCATGTTCCCCTCTCAGAGTTTTACTCTCTAAAGCAAAGAGGCCCAAGAGCAGCAGCTGAAGGTTTGGGGTGAGGGGGAGGCTGCAGGAGGATGCCCTGCTGCAGATCACTGGGGCAAGCTGAGATCCTGGTCAGGGATGCTCATCCTTCTCTTGAACTGGGGGTTATTGAATGCAATAATGTTATTTTATTTTGTCTATATGTGAAGTTAATGAAATTCCTGAGTACTGTGCTGTAGAATCATGGGGTTGGAGGAGCTTTGGTCCCATTCAGTGCCCTTAGGGACAGCCCACAGTCCCTGTCAGGAGAGCTGGAAGAATTTTATTCCTTTCTCTCATTTCATTTACTGCTTTAAAGTCTCTCCCAAATTCAGCTTGAACTTGTGAGTGATGATGATCCCACCAGAATTGGATTTTTCAGCGAATTTATTGCAGTCAAAATGAAATCATTGACTGCTAAGTGCCCTGATGCCCTCGCTTTAAGGAAGATTCTGGGAAAAGCTCAAGGGCAGGGCAGTGCCACGACTTGGGGCAGAGTTTGTTACCTTCATACAGGGCAAAGGTGAACCAAGGGGCACCACTCAAACACCCAACTGCAGCAGGGGATCACCTCTGCCTTAAAGCTTCTCCTCAAAAATGAATTTTAAATCACAAAAAAACCAACCAAAGCAAACAAACAAACAAACCAACCAAAAAAAAAAAAAATATCGTGGGCAAAGGAGGAGGAGATGGAAAGTGGGTGGGATGGATTTTTGCCAAAATAACACCTGGGCTTTTCTGCAAATCCCCAGTGAGTAAAGCAGGAACACCCCCAGCAATGCAGGCTGTTGTTTATCCTGCTTGCAGCACGTTCAGGCAGTAACAGCGTGAACGAATGGATCAGCAAAGAAAGGAAAACATCTCCTGGCTGGGACACAAACGCTGTGGCTGATAGAGCTTGTTAGTACACATCTGTAAGGTCAAGAAACACGGCTCGTTCCTCCCTCTGCTGCTTTTGACAGGGGACATTGATCTTATCTCAGCCCAGGCTGGGGACTGATAAGGTGCTGATAACACTGCCCATGCTGCTGGCACAGAGGGCAGGCACTGCTGGGGATGCTCCAGGAGAATGGAAGAGTAGAAGGATCAGCCTTAAAGGATGTTAAAGGATAATGATGATTTGTATCATTATCTTTCATGTTTGCTTAAGATTTTACAGCAGAGAAATAACAAATGCTTTTGTTTCACGTATCAGAGCACATTCTTCACTTCCAGGATTCTGAGTGGAAGGAAATACAAGAGCAGATAAATTAACAATGACCATTGAGAGTGCTTTGCCAAGCACCTTTGAACAAGCAAAACTGAGTCATGCATTTTTTCATCAAAAGCAATCATAGATACTTGCCCTGACTGTCAGCTTGTCAGGGAGGGATTCCAAAGTGTGATGTGTTCTCTCAATGATCACTTGACTTGTGGGAGAGTATGGAATTCCAAAGGTGTGATGAACACCCCAATCCATTAAAAATATGGCTTTTTTTTTTCCTGTGTAGGCTGGACCATCGTTTTTATTTCTGGAGGCCCACCTAGTGAAGCAAATGCTTGCAAAAAGTGATGACAAACATGCTTGGCTGTTTCTCCTGTATGCAAGGAGGCAAAACCTGCACCTGAAAAGGTGTCTACTGATACACAGATATGTTTGAATTTCCCAAAAGATGAGTATTTTGTGATATCTGTTTGCCATAATTGCAGGCTCTGCAATCCTCGTGGATTGGCAGCTCCTGTGGATACAGGAGGTTGGACAAGCTGGCACGTTCTGTTCTCCTTCCAGCAGAGAGGAGAATCTGATAATGCAGCTGCTGGAGCAAAAGTGGCATTTTCCTTGGGAGATGGTGCCACAGAAATGGAGCCTCATATTGAGGGGCTGTCAGAGAAATGAAACCCCACCTTGCTGGGGAGGGCAGAAGGGGCTGCCAGAGACACCCACAGCAGTGGAGGTGGCGACACCCGACCCCTTGATGGGGGTGATTATTGGTTTGCTGTTGCTCTGATGGATCCCCAACACTATCAGGCCAAAGATCTTCTGTTTGTTGTCTGGTTTTGGGTTTGGTGGGGTTTTTTCCAGCTGAAAGGCTGAGCTGTACTCCAGGGAAAATCATTATGTCCATGCTTAATGAGGAATTGGAACTGGAGGTTGGGCAGAGGGTGAAGGAGGGGGTTTAAGGCATTGCTGAGGTGAATGAGCACCCCTGGAAAGCATCTGGGAGCAGACTGCCCAGAGAGGCTGTGGCTGGGCCATCTCTGGAAGTGTTCCAGGCCAGGTTGGATGGGGCTTGGAGCAACCTGGAATAGTGGAAAGTGTCCCTGCCCTTGGCAGGGGAATGGGACTGGAACATCTTTAGGAATCATTCTGTTGGAACCCTCGTTACTGAGAATTTTAGACTTTCTGTGCTGACAGACTCTGATCCCCAAGAGAACACTGCATTTGACCTGAGGCCATGGAGAAGGCTTCCAAAATTGAATGATGGAACTGGGATTAAGGGTGTGTAATTTGAATAGAAGTGTGTAATATTACATGGTGGAAAACAGAGTTTAAGGTTTTAGAATATAGTAATATGTATAAAGCAAGATGGAGGTTTTAGGGCAGAAGCTGGTCCTTCTTCTTCACCTTCTTCTCCATGGGTTTGGGTGGTTTTGTGTAATTGGATAAAAAAGTCCACATGGTGGCCATGGGTGGTTGGTTATTGGGTTAAAAGTGAAAATAATTGAGGTGTCATTTCTTAATTGGACAGTTTATCCTTAAAAGGCCTTGTAGAGACAGAGACAGGGCTCCATTTTTAGTTTGTTAGAGTGAAGTGCTGCAGAACTCAGGGTTTGAGAGACTGTGACAGAGATAAGAACTGATAAACATCTGAGTCCCAACAAGAAATTCTGTCTGGCCATTTAATCCTGCCCCTGGCCAAAAGAAGCAAAGAATCCACAGTATTCCAACCTGAACCATTCTGTGAACATCAAACCAAAGCAGGGGGGCTCTGCTCAAGCCTTCCTTGCTGGGATCAGTCTCTTTAACACCCTGTGCCCCTGGCCAAGCAGGGGAAAGCTGACTCAAACCATGGGATTTCACACCATTTTCCCTGCAGAATCCTCAATGAGGTTCTTTGAAGGATCCAGTCCCAGGCTTGAAGATGCTGCCATGAGGCTGCTTGCCAAAAAGTACTCATCAATGCATGCTGAAAGGAAAGTTTTGTTTTCCCCACGTGTTCAGTTTGGCAGGAGCTAAAATTTCAGTAAAACACATCCCCAAAACTATCTAGCTATGCAAATGAATTTATCAGCTCCAAAACTGTGTGGAGAGGCCAAGCTGCCACGTGCTGAGTGCTTTCAGCCCATCAGTATCTTTATAATTAACTTTTTTGGAATATTTTTTGTCTGTCTCCTCTCAAAAGCAGCAGACCTGGAGCTGTAAGAGGCTTGTGTGTGTATGCAAACCTTACACCTCTGGGTTTAGGGCACAGGGGACACTTGGTTGGGTTGGTTTTTGCAGCCCTAATTCTGCAGCCATTTGATGAAAGAGCCCAAGTTTTTGGGTTTTTTAATATACACAAGTATTTTTTTTCTGCTCTGCTGGCTGCAAGGAACACTTTAGACATGAACATTAAAAGATGTAAAAAAATCCAATAGAAGAGTCAAATAAATTATTATTTACATGATTGTTTTTCCCCTGGCAGAAATACCACCCCTAACTACTTTCCATTTGGTTTTATTCTTCCTTTAAAAAATAAAAGTTTGTCTGCCTATCAAGTGCTCTCAAATAAAGACAGTCTTGAGTGGTCAATCCCAGGAATGCAGTAAACCAGCCTAAATTACACAGCTGCAGGCCTAGGGAGGATTGGGAGGTTGGTTGGTTTGATTTGGCTTTTGAAAGACTTTTCCACAGCAGAAGTTAAGAAAAATATTAATTTGTCCCAATGCTCTAGAAAATAGGAAATGGCATTTCCAGGGACAGCAGTGATCCGGGGTGTTCCACCTCTCCTGAAACTCTTGTAGCTCAGCTGGGAGTGCAGCTTTTCTGGGGAAAAAAAAGCTAAATAAAACTATTTTTTTGCTTTACTAAAGGCACTCAAATTCCAGCACCACTTCTAGAAAGGTGGTTTTGGAAGGAGGCACAGCTCAGTGTGGGCTGGGAGGAGAGGCCTCATGTTCTGCACACCATGGAATATTTATTCTGATAATAATTGGGAATATCGATGCAAACATCAGAAATGAATTCTCCAAGATGTCAGGAGAGGTTTGAAATGCTTTTTTAAAACTGCTACCTCACTGAAAGGGAACTTCATTGAAAATAAGTCAAGATGTTCTATTTTGAGATTTAGCTGGAAATATCCAAGATTTGTATCCTCCAAAATGGCTCTACCTCTGCCAGCAAAGAGAGATAAATGATGCAAACTTAAACCACATTTTAAACTCACCAGCTCAGAAAGACACAAACTTAAACATCTGTTTATTACAAAAGATTTTATTGCAGTTATTTACACCCGTTCCTCATTAAGTGTATAAATGTAAACATTTATTATAGATGTACTTCTCTTATCTTACAGTTCACCCCCTGCTCAGGTTAGATGACATTTTTTGAAGCATACAGGTGGTGAGGAAAGTTAAGCTATATTCACAGAATATACATCTGCCTGCAGGGAGAGTCCTCCAGCCCTACGCCAGCGGGATGGACACCGTCCCGTTGGCTCTGCTCCTGCTCCTCGTGTGCACGCTGGATTCCGTGATGTCCTCGGAGTGATCCTCGCTCTTCTTCTCCTTCAGGCTGTTGATGAACCTCAGGGTGATCTCGTCCCACTCCTCGGGCAGCAGCATGAGCAGGAAGCCCATGCAGATGATGATGGTGGCCCCCAGCCGCACCACGCTGAAGATCATTTTGTGCTTCAACAGGTCCACGGCTGGGAGGAGAGGAAACAACAAGAGAATCAGAGCAGCAGCAGGATGGATGATGGCAGCAAGAGCAGCCTGGCACGTCCCTGTGACCCTCTGTGACCCTCTGGGTGTGACCCTGGCCGTGGGGCTCTCAGATCTCCCCGAGCTTTGATCTGACAATGCAGTACTGGAGGTGCCACAGCTCCTCTGCCCCTCACCACCTTGTGCAGGATCTGAGGAAGCCTGGAGGGCTTGGATTAAACCTCAGGAGTTCCACGGTGAAGGGTCTGTGAGGGAGCTGAGGGGGCTCAGCCTGGAGAAAAGGAGGCTCAGGAGAGACCTTGGTGCTCTCTGCAAGAAGAGGGTGCAGCCAGGTGGGGCTCAGGCTCTGCTCCCAGGGAACAAGGGACAGGACAAAGGGAAAAGACCCCAGGTTGGGACAGATTGGATATTCAGAAAAAATTCTTCTCTGAAAGACTGATAAGGCATAGGCACTGGCTGCCCAGGGCAGTGGGGGAGTCACCATCCCTCAAGGTGTCCAAAAAGTGAGTGGACATGGCCCTTCACTTTATGGTTTAGTGAGCACAGGGATATTTGGTTGAAGGTTGGACTCGATCATCTTGGAGGTCTCTTCCAGCCTTAATGAACCTGTGATTCTGTGATTTCTGAGACAGAAGGCACTTTATGGTAACCCTTTATCCACAACAGGCTGCATCAGCAGAGTGCTCCCTCAGGCTGCAGGAACCAGGGATGGGGAGAGAGCAGCACGTGGGCCAGAGAGCTCCAGGTGCCTCCAGGCCCAGCCTCCCAGCTCCACAACAGCCCCCAAAGCCCTCCCAAGCCCTCAGGCAGCCTCCCCCAGGCATGGCTTCACAGCTGCATTCCCCAAATCCAGATATTTTCTGTGCTCAAACCCCAAGAGCAATGAGGCTGAGGAGACTGAAGAGCAGAGAGCTGTTGAAGAGCAGGAGTTGTACAAGACAGGATTTTGGACTAAATTTCCACCCAACAAATTATTTAAGCAATAAACTGCTTTCTGAGTTCCCATGGGCTCATTCTGCCAGCAGCAGCAGCAGCAGCTGTGGCACTGGTACCTGCATTTCCAGGGACGCTGAGCACGGTGCCAATGGAGATCAGGATGGGGTAGGTCAGCACCACCCCCACGTTAACCAGGATGTTGAAAGCTAGGGAAAAACAGAGGAAATAACACATGAAAATGGGGGGAAACACCAGAGTGAGACATTTCTCTTCCACCTAGACCCTACAGGTACAACATGTGATATTAATATGTGATATTAAGTATCCACACCACAATGAGGGAGTTGTCACAAAGTGATTGATTTTTGGTTTTTTCTATATGAGCATAAAATTAGGGGAAATTCTTCACAGGGGAAAGGGGAGGGCTGAATGGCCTTTCACAAACCATAATACTGAGGTTATCATATTCCATGACTTTGTACAGGCTTTAATCAGGTACAGAAAACCTGGTCTTCTGTTGTTTTGAAGGTTTTTTTTGTTACATGACAGCACTCCAAGAGAGCTCCAATTTCCTTGAAAGATTAAAAAATACCTTAAAGATTACTTAAGTTTAACTTTTCCTTAAAAGATCAAAAACAAACTTAAGTTTTTGATCACCGACCACCCAGTCCTGCTGCTGAGTCTACTGCATTAGGTTGGGTTTATACACTTGGGTGACAAATTATCCCTAATTTTGGTCCCCTAGGAGCTCACAGGGCAGCTGCAGTTGAGGCTGGAGCAGCTCAAGGTGCTCACAGCAGCTCAGCTGCCAGCCTGGCCACATCTCAGGACGGGATGGGCAAGGACATTCTCTTTGCTTCCATTTAATAAACACATAGTGAGACAAAAACCTCTTCAATTATGGAATAAAAGAGACTTTACCAAAGGAAAGGATGCAGTTATATGTGGAAATTAAAATGCCCCTGGGCTGAATCCAACAGATAATTTGCTGGCAATCCTGTCTCAGAAAGAGGGAGCCTTATGTGAGCCCTGCCCAGAGCCTGCAGCAGCCCCAGAAAGGTGCCCCAGCACTGGGGGTGCCCCTGTCAGTGCACAAACATCCCCCAGGAGCTGACTGGGAACATGCAGCCCCTTGAAATGGGATTTACAGCAGTCAAGCTGTGCCAGAGAAAGGGGCATTGGTGTGGAACTACCGTAGGAATGAAAAAATGGGCAATTAGTAGTGCTGTTTACTTCAGTTCATGTTTACTCCCTGCTATTACTATTAATTATTAATTATTATTAATTATAACTATGCTTACCTATCAATTATTAATTGTATCTCAATTAATAGTAATGTTTCATGAAGTGTAATGAAAAATATGAATCATTTCTAAGGAGCAGCAGTTTGCACCAGGACCAGAATGAATCTGTGAGAGAGCTCTGATGTTTAAGGTGACGGGGGAAATTGTTTGTGCCCCCCAATTTTTATAAAATTGTTTGAGGCCAATTTTATAAAGGGCTGGAGGGATGAAGACCTAGAAAAATAAATAAATTATTTTATCACCTACCTAACCAGAGGCCAGCTACTCCACACAGGTAACCCCATGGCACAGCAGAGAAGGGGTACCAGTACTCCACTTTTGTGAAGTAGAGGATGATGGGGGTGATGGAGATGAAGATGAAGTTGAAGAAGCCCAGAGTGGACACAAAATGAGCTGCTTCCCCGAAGTTTGCACTCCCAAGAAACATTTTGAACAGAACCTGGAGAAGAGAGGAGAGAGGAGGGGTTTAGATTCCATGCCTGTCATGGAAGCACTCCATTCCCTTGGGGAGAGTGGAGCAAAGGAGCCAGTGCCACAGCCCAGCCCTTTTCCTTCACTAGAGTCTTGCAAGGGGATCTTTGGTGGGATTTCTGCCCTTTCCTGTGTTTTAGCTCTGTGCCTTTACCATGGGGATGGCTGAGTCTGTCTAACAAAGCTTCACACAAAAGGCCACGAGGAGCAAGTGTAGAAGAACCCAGGAAAAAGAATAATAAACCCAAGAATAAACCAAGAACTCAAGGACACACCATTCATGCAATAAGTGTAGAGGATTTGGGCTGAGTGTGGTAATGCTGGGATTTGGAAGTCCAGAGACTTCCACAGCATGACCCTACTGTGAGAGGAAAACCAGCCTGGAAGTTCTCACTCTGTGAGAACGTGTCCTCTATGAGCCTCAATTCATGAACTTTGAGTGACTCTTGAAAGGCCACAACAAATTTATGAGTGAGGTGAGTGAAGTCTAAAGCTGCAAGTGCAGCTTCTGATCCCGCCACAACCCACTCCAAACTTGATATACCCAGCTGAAAACAAACCCAGCTCAGCCCAACCTGCTCCTGAGGCAGAATCCCTGCCTTTCCCAGCCTTCACCTTCCAGAGCAGCCATTTCTTCCAGGGAGAAGGGTCTCTAATGAACAGCCTGTGCCAGGCTCACACCAGGGCTCTGAGCCCAGCATGTGCCAGGGAGCTGCAGGGCAGACCTGGGATGAGCTGGCCACCCTGGCTCTCCTCCCTGCTGCACATGGAAAGCCCCTTTGAAAAGTGCTGATAAACTCTTGTTGCCATGATTTAAAAATGATCTTAAACTCCTCCTGGCGTGGCAGTGGAGATTTCATTAAAGGCTCATCAAGAAAAGCCATTCTGGGTAATTGGCAGATGACAACTAATTACCCTCACAGCAGATTTCCTGACATTGTCACAACCTGAGTGACGCAGGAGTGAGGAACAGAGCAAAACATTTATTTTACAGCCATTCTCTTTGTATTTGTGTCTTTTTAACAGCCAATGTGAATGAATTTAGGAGTGCCAGCAAACAGTTGTGACCTACCTTATAGAGTGCAGACGTGGAGGCTGATCCCACGGCGTAGGCCACCCCGATAATTGAATCACCCTGGAAACCATCTGCATATGCCATCATGACAATTCCTGTGATTGCCATTATTGCTGCCACTATCTGCACAGACAAAGCAAAGCAGTGTAAAGCTGAGATCATCACTGGGAGGGGCTTCTCACGAGCGTCATTGTACTTGCTCTGACCTGGAGCTTTCTTGTTTTCCCTTAAATAGGAAAGATTGTGGGAGAAATGTAAAGCACTGACAGGGATGTGGATCTACAGCACTGCAAATTCTGCTGGGGCCTACTGACAGATCATCCATCATTATGGATTTTGTCAGCTAAACATGCACCTTGGAGAGGCAACTGCAAGATCATGAAATTTTAAGGCATCAGACTTTACTGTACAACAAAAGAAATATTTAGCAAAGCCACCGGTTTGACTTGAAATGCAAACATTAGATGGCCAAACAGCCTGGAAATTTAGTCCAGTGGAATGAGCCCTGTATTTTGGAATACCAGGATACCACAGGGAGCTCTTCCAGCTGTTTTGGCTGTGCCCTGACAGCTTTTTTGGACAGACATGACCGAATTTCTTCATGAACCCTTTACCTTTGTGCTTAGTTTTTTGGCCTCATTTGAAAATCCCAGAGAGAGCACCTAAGGAGCTTCAAAGAAAAAGAACAGGAATCATTAACTACACCAAATCTGCAATCCTGGTCTTGACTCCAAGGAAGTGGTAGGGAGCCCAAAGTGTTTTATTCTTTAAAAAACTCCTTCTCTCCACTTAATTGCCCTCAGCAGGTAAATGTGGATTGTGAATTTCAAAGACACTGATATCCAACTTCCATGGAGTGTTTCCTGAGCCAGTGCACATCTCCTGAGCCAACACCAAGGTGACATGGGCACTCTGCCTCTTGAAAACCTCACTGAACTTCATCTAAGAAATATTTAGTCCTGGATAAAACTGAGCTTCAGCCCAAAGACTTCAAAGATTTCATCTCGATCCAAACATGTGCCCTCCTTTCAGAGCTCACAGTTTTGCCAAGAGTCCCAGAAAATCACTGACACTCATCCCAGGCAGATGTGAGCCAGACTGAGGCAATAAGCACAAAAAATCCCACAAAATAACTTCAGCAGAACAAAACCATGTTCCAAGGGACACACAGGACAGGGACACACGACTGACTCAGGTGAAGCTGTTCCCACACAGGGGACAATGGGGAGCCCAGAATCACCTCCCAGGGCAGGGCCAATCTCTGAGACTCCAGGTAAAAATGTCAGTGCTCCTAAATCCCATAGGCACCCAGGACAACATCTTCCCAGGAAAACTCATCTCCTGGGTGCAGCTTTGAGTTCTTCCCCCTCAGCATCAGCCCTATTTCACCAGTCCTTGAGGCAGACAGGTGCCCCCTCACATGGCAGTGGCTGTGACAAAGTCACAAACCCCACTGCAAGTCTGTGTCCCACCTTATTTCCATGTAAAACACCCCAACTCCAGGATACAGGTCAGCAAAACCTGGAGGTGTCACTGATAGCTCCAAGTTCACCATGCAATGGAGCTGAAATCCAGATCCCAGTGCCATGGTGCCTTAGGTTGAAAACTGGGGTATTCCATTCCCACCTGTCAGAGCTGGGGCAGTTCTCCTCTGCTCACTGGGCAGTTTTTCTTTATCTCTCCCCCAGCCCATCCTCCCTCCAGGAGATCTCTGCTGTCCATGGCCACTGAGTGTCCCTGCAGGACTGATCAAATTCCAGCATCCCGTGGGAGAGGCTCTGCCCAGGGGAGGAGCCAAGCATTCCTACCTGGATCCAATCTGCCCTTGGCAACACCCCAGCAGCCTTTGCCCCCTGCATTCCCAGAGGAGCAGCTTTCTGCTCCCCTGCATTCCCAGAGGGAGCCCAGGCCCATCTCCAGCAGCCCTGGAGCTCCAGAGGAAAACTCCCCCCTTGTCCAGGATCCCTGCTCCAGCAGAGCCACAGCTGGCACTGCAGGAGGGCTGAGCCACCCTGGGATGGCCCTGCTGCCACCACCCTGACCCACAGCTGGCCAGGGCCTGCTCTCACTCTGGCAGTAGGTTTTGGAGTTTTTTTGTTTGTACTATTACATTTGTTTTTTTCTTTTTTTAGTTTTCCTAGCAAAGAAGTGTTATTCCTATTCCAATATCTCTGCCTGAGAGCCTTTTAATTTCAAAATCACAATAATTTGGAGGGAAGGGGTTTACATTTTCCATTTCAGGGGAGGCTCCTACTTTCCTTAAGCAGACACCTGTCTTTTAAAACCAAGACACATGGGCTGGAGTCCCCTGTGGAATCAGTGGTGTGATGAGATCTGGGGGGGGTTTAGCAAGAGGGCACCAGGAGGTTTTCCCCTTTTCCTCCCCAGGATAACAGATTCCAGCAGTGGGGCCACCCTGGGAGACACCACAGCAGTCCCAGCCTCGAGGCAATGCCCAGGGACAGCCAGGACCCCTCAGACATCCACGGCCTCTCCTCTGGGTGTGCAGAACCCCCCCTGCCCTGCCTGGCTGGATTCACCCAGGCTGCACTTCACATCCTGCCCTGCACAGAAATTCAGGATTTCAGCTGTCAGCTGGAGGATTTCCAGCAATGTGTCTGTCTCAGAAGGCAAAACAGAAGAGTCCAATGTAGTAATGCCCTCCTTCCAAGGGCAAGGATGGAGATTTAACTCTTGGTGCCCTCACTGCTCAGTCCTTTCCTTGTGTCAGTGAAAATGAGTAGATTCATCATCACCTTTCTTCCTGTTGTGAAAAACTCACTCCCAGTCTGTCTAAACCAAATTTAGAGAGCCAGATTCCTAATTTAATCAATTATTTATAAAGCCAAGCACATTTTTCCCCCCTGAAACAACTAAAATGATGGACACATGTGGAGTATCAACACTTCCCAAGACTGAAAACAGCAAAAATATTATTTAAATCTCATGCTCAAGGCTCCTCCTGCATGTTACATACCAGGGCATCAGCACAGCTGACCTGTGCCTGCCTCAGGTGTTGGCTTTAGAAACCTGAGCTCAGATCTGCAGGCTGTTCTGCAAGGTCACAGGGAGGCAAAGGTGGCTGTCAGCTCTTTAAATGAGGCTTTTAATTAATGGAAGAGCGTAGTAACTTTCTTTTGGAGCCTCCTAGGTAAGGAATTAAATTAGCTTGCCTCTTTTTTTTCTTTTTTTCCCTGAAAGAGAGCAAGGCCAATCAACAGTTTATCAGAAACATTTTTTTCTATGTGGAGCACAGCAGAAAATGAGGTGTAAAGAATCACAGAATGGTTTGGGTTGGAAGGGAACTTCAAAGATCATCCAGTTCCAACCCCCTGCCATGGCAGGGACACCTTCCACTGGACCAGGTTGCTCCAAGCCCCATCCAACCTGGCACTGAACACCTTCAAGGATGGGGAAGAAACCTCTCACCAGGCTGAAGCCAACATTTTCAGGGGAGAAAAATGTCCCCAAACTACTCTGTACCTACCTAAAAAACATTAATTCAACTCCACACCTGAAGCCCAACCAAGGACTTAAACATATAAGCATGTAAGTGTCTAAATCTAAGCAGCACAAGCCAGCAGAACTACTCAGATATGTAAAGTTTTTAAAATATTTGTGCTTGCTTTGAGCCAAAGCTGTCTGGACTTGCCAAGGTGTAACATGGATATGTTATTAATTTGAGAGAGAGATGTTCAGAAGTGTCCAAGCAAAGGTTAGGGTGCAGGCAGGGATGGTTTTGTGTGTCCTTGCCCAGGGCAGGAAGTACTTCAAGGTACCTGAGCTCTACCTGCAATAAATTTACTTTTATAAGTAAACAGAACCAGAGAATTGTTAAGGTTGGAAAAGACCTCAGGGAGTCCAACCCTTCACCTAACACTGCCAGATCCACCCTGAACTATGTCCCAAAGCACCACATCTACACATTTCCTGACCACTTCCAGGAATGGTGACTCCACCACTTCCCTGGGCAGCCTGTTCACCACCTGACCACCCTTTCTGTGAAGAAATCTCCCCTAATACCCAACCTAAACCTAAACCTCCCCTGGTGCTTTTCTCTCTTGGGTGGGTGCTACAGCTTCACCATGGCATGTGGCTCTCCCTGCAGAGCACACAACTCTGGGTGCCTCAAACACAGCCACAGCAGCTGAAACTTTGTGTTTCAGCAGCCCTTCTGCAGTTATCAGTGCTCCCACAGGTGGGACTGGGCCATTCCACAGGCTGGCCAGCAAGACAGGTTTGCCTTTGGAGGTGGCATCTAAAAATCCAGCCCTGCAGCCTGGCTGGCAGCTGCTTTCAGGCATGCAGGAAGGGTGCCAGGGGATCACAGGGATGTCAGGCAGATCCCACATGCCCGTGGGCATCCATGGCCAGCTTGGGGACTGCTGCAGCCACACTGGGCAGACAGGGAGCTGGGAATGTGCTGCAGAGCCACTGCTGTCCCAGGCACTGGAGAGGGGCTGGGAACACAAACCCTGTGAGGAAACACTGAGGGAGCTGGGGGTGCTCAGCCTGGAGAAAAGGAAACTCAGGGGTGACTTTATCACTCTGCACAGCTCCTGAAAGGTGCCTGTGCTCAGCAGGGGCTGGGCTCTGTCTCCAGGCAGCACTGACACAACCAGAGGACACAATCTGAAGCTGCACCAAGGGAAATACAGGTTGGATATTAGGAAAATATTTTTACAGAAAGGGTGATAAAGTTCTGGAATGGCCTGCCCAGGGAGGTGGTGGAGTCACCATCCCTGATGTGTTTAAAAAAAGACTGGATGTGGCACTGGGTGCCAGGGTTTAGTTGAGGTGTTGGGGCTGGGTTGGACTTGAAGATCTTGAAGGTCTCTTCCAACCCAGTGATTCTGTGAATTCTGTGAATCCCCACCTCGATGCCACCCAGATGCGCCCGACAGCTCCAGAGCTCTGGAAGAGCTGCTGGGAGCTGAGCTCCTTGGAAAAGCTGGCTGAGCCCCTGGGTGCAGAGTTTTTCCACAAAAACATGGCTCAGGGTATAGGATTAGACCTTTACTTCTTTTCATGTCCAAATAACCCAATTCCTGCTGCTCTCCGAGGGGCTGCGGGCGAGAGCAGCTGAGGCATTCCGAGCACGAAAAGCTGGGTCTGTGCTGCTCTGTTGTATTTTAGCTCTCAAACACTCTCCTGCATGGTTATTAACATAATTAAGTGTTACTCTGTCAGGAGAGCTGCTGGAAAACACTGTGAATTACCTCTCCAGCAATGGGCATCCAAGCTCTGCCAGTGAGCAGTGAAATCCAGTTTCTGTGCAGGATTTGCTGCTCACTTTTCCCTCCAGGTTTTTCCTGTGTGAACCCCATGGTGTTTACAGAATCATTCACTAATGCATATTCATGGCAACCTTTTTTTAGTCAGTGAAAAATAAATAATAACGGAAAGCAGCTTTTATTTCTAGGTTTCTTTAACAGAGCAGACTTGGAGAACCCAAGAGCTATGCTTGCTCTGCCAGAAAGATGCTGCTTTGAGATGAAAATTAGCTTAAAGGGTACAAAATGTTCAATTTTTTCAGATAATCAAGGGGCAGAATGGAGTAGCTATTGTTCCTGCTATTTCTGTAAAGAACTGAGGGTTTTACACCCTTTTTATTCTTTGAGTCAGGCAGTGGGCTGAGGGTGGGTCACATTCACCTGATCTTTCTATGTTTTCAGCTGTGTGGGAAATAGATATCCAGGTGTCTGGCTTTACCTTCAAGCACTGGCTCACCTCCTCAGCCTGGCAAGCACAGTGCTCTGCTCAGTGTCCTGGTGGCTGCTCCAAATGCCAGATGAGATACCCATACAACAGGATGTCTTTTGCTTTCATTTCTGAGCCCTTCTATCCCACTATTAATAAAATAAAATTAAAAAAAAAAAAAAAGCTCCTGTGCCCATTTTCAAAAAACAAACTGACTTGGATGAGTGTCCTGATCCACCACGCTTTCCATGGAACTTAAATGCAGCTGCTGCTGGTCTGTTCTGGTCACAGCCACCACACCTGGCCCCAACCAGTGCCTAATGAAGTTCAAGGTTTTCAAGTCAGGACTGTGCCCAACACGACCTTGAGCCATTTCAGAGGGGAATCTGCATCACTGAACTAGCAGAAATCCTCACCACTCCTCATCCAAGGTGTGAAACCAAGATTTTAAATTGCTTAATGTTGGGAGATGTGTGTATAGAAAATTACACAACAAGTTTGCTTTCCCCAGATCCAGGGGCACAACATTTTGTTCAAGTTCTGTTTTAAATTTTTGCAGGGTCCATTTTACTGCCAGTGAGTGCTGTAACACTTCAGTGCAAAATGAACCTCCAAAGAAGAGAGCTGTGTTAATTTAAAAGCAATTTTGACACATGCACATGTAAATGTGTGTGTGAAAAGTGACAGGGTAGCACAAGAAATATACATCACACATTGCAAACATCTGTCTATCCAAACAAGGAATAAAACTGCTTTGGGTAGAACCTAAGCATTCATCACTAAGTTTAAAATAAAATTAACCAAACTTTAGCACAGTAAGCCAAGACAGAATAGGTTTATATGAAACTGGAAGTTCTTCTATTGTAATTCATCAAGTTACACTCGGCTGTAATAGCTCCTTGAAATTCCCACACTGAATTCCCTCTGAAGTCCTGAGGTCTCTAACTGATCCTGAGGCTGTATCATAAAACTAAATGAGAAAGGTTTTCATGGTGTGTCTATGCCCCAGTGCAGCAGTGCTGTGGCAGCACCATGGCTGATGGGGTGAAGTGCAGTTATGGAAACATGAGGGAGTGGAAAAGGAGGCACGTTCATTACCCTTGCTCCCATGAACCTGTCTTTGAGCACAATCCAAGAAAGCAAGAAGACAAAAGCTTTGTTACAACAGAACAGGGCAGAGACGTCTGTGGCTGTGAGCTTCTTTAAAGCCAGTAAATACAGGTAGTTAGTCAAAGTCCACAGAATAGAAAAGGGAGCAGTCCTTTTAAGAAAGAGTTTCAGCGTCAGACCGTCTTCACCAAAAATCCGACTGCATTCCCTACGGAAAGAAAAGAGTTTCAGTCTCAGGGTTTTCCTTAGCATTCACTCCAGCACAACAAACATTCATTTGGCTTTTATCCTGCTTTTCCTAACTACTCCACATGCCCAAGAGAATCCATTATTTTATTCACACAGGGAAAACAACGCACAATCTCCTCAAAACAGCAATTTCGCAAGAAGAAAAGACGTAACTTACCTGGAATAATCACACTCTGTGCAACAATAATCCCAGGGACTCACACACAGAAATGAAGGTTATCTATAATGTTCCGACAGCTCCCAGACTCTGCCTTCAAGGCCATGAGCACAGGGATTAGAATCACCATTTTTTCTCTGCAGCTTGCCAATTTTCTTCTTTTTTTTGCATTGCTCCAAGCCCTGTTTTCGTTCTTACTGAAATATATTTTTATGTATGGCCAAGGAAGCTTTAAGAATTGCCTAAAGATACTCAGAAAGACTGCCAGACACAGCGTGGTGGGGAAGGGAGCCACCAGGCAGTGGGAGTGAGCCAGGCAAACAGGAGTGTGAGAGAGGGAAGGGAAAGGGAGGGGAAGGTATTTAACAGCTTCATTTTACTGTACAGTGAAAAGCTGTATTTTCTAAGACACATTTCCCTGAGGATTAAATGGCAAACAAAACCCCCAGATTCCCAAACACTGTGTCCCACACAGCTCAAGTGAGCTGTTTGCTTCTTGGGATTTCAGGAATCTCTGCCTTTCCCAAAGTGGGAAGGATGTTTTTTAGCAACTCCACTGTCTGCAATCTTGGTTGAAGGTATTCCTGAAGATATTCCCAGTCTGCTTCACTTCTTGGCATGGCAGGACCCTGGCACTGCTTAAAACATGGGAGGTCCCACAAGTGACCCCAAAAAGCAGAGGAGTGAACCAAGGCACCCTCAACATGCAGCACATCCTTCCAAGGAAAGGGACCTGGAGGGAATAATCCAAATGCCCTGAGGCTCCAAAGTGCTCACAGCCAAACATGGCTGTGTTGGAAGATTGCTAAAACACTCATTATGCAGAACTAATTAGCAACTTCAAAGATTGAGCTGCAATGTGATGTCAAAAATGTTTGTTATTTGGGGGTGGTGGGGGTGGTCTGATAACTATCCTGATTTGGAAGACAAAATTGTTTTCAGGGCCCCTTAACAATTTTTACTAATTCTTGGGAATTTTTGCTGTTAAAGACATCACAGTTTTTTTCCTCTTAAGACTGGAAACCATCATGCTTGTTTTGAGGAAAGTAGAATATTAACATCTATGTAATAAAAGAAATCAGCTACATCTTAACCCAAATGGTTTTATGATTCTACTTAATAACCACTCGTTTCTTGATGCCACCAAGACAGCCTGGTGTACAAAGCAGTCATTCCTGATAAAAATAAATTCCATTCTCAGACTCTGTGTACTCAGGCTGGTGGATCTGCTAGTTATCTCCTTCACTCTAGTTGACCTCAACGCTCTCAGGAGTCCTGCTCACCAAAGATGGGGATAGAAGTGTTTAAAATACAAAAAAGAACAACTACTGGTGTGCATCATTTATCTGAGATGCAAAGCAAACACTTGGTGAAGCAAATAAATGAATGCCTAACTTTGCAGGCTTTTGTAACTCTGATTTCAACAGGAGTTAGAGGTGACAAGTTTCCCTTTGTGAGAAGGGATTCACTGGCAGCACTTCAGTGTTCCTTGGCATGCAAATATAGCAGTTTACCTTTATTTTATATATATATATATAATATCAATATAGTGTATATATATATATATATAAAAAAAAATTATACCTATATATTAGTATAGAATTAATACCAAGATCAAATATCTACCTAATAATTATATATTATTTTAATT
>VZRH01002265.1:471677-571733 GCA_013397555.1 Urocynchramus pylzowi | reverse complement strand
TTTTATAATATATTTTTATTATATATTATTTTTATTGTATATTTTTATTATATATTTTTAAAAATATATAATAGTGATATAGCAGTTTACCTTTAAAAGATGCTTCCCCCTGAGACTTAGGTGGGTGCAGAGGTTGATTCTGGGCTCAGACTACATCTCACCTCAAGACAGGTGGGTGCACTGGGGCTGTGTGCCCATCCCATGACACCACAGCCAGGGTGCTCCATGTCCTGGCACCAACACACCTGCACTGTGAACTCCACACCTGCGTGGTGGGAATTCTGCCATCACCTCTGGGGCACAACTGCACCATTGTAAGTCCAACCTGCCTCAGGAGCTGTCAGGATCTTAGAGGAAAGAAGCCTGTGCTGTGTTAAAACAAGGCAGAAAGGTGCCTGGGCTGCCTCCAGAAGTGCAGGGCACAGCTGGATCCAGATGCCAGCACGTGCCAGGTTTTGTTGTCCTGCAGATCCCTGTGATGTCTGCACACAGACAAACCTGGAGCAGAGTCAGGGATGGATCCAAGAGCCCTGAGAGTGTGAATCCTCAGAGGAGGAAGGCTCAGTGGTTATTCCATCTTTCTGGGTCAGTGATTTGGGAGAGGCACATGTGGCTGCCCCAGCAATGTCAACCTGTCTCTGAGCTCCCAGAAGCAGTGGGAGGGATGAGCAGAGATGCACAGCCAGGAGAAGGATCTGGGAATGCTTCACTGGCCCCAGGCAATGGGCTGTTCAAGCAGGTGGAAGGGCCTCCATCACACACAGCAGAGACCAGACAAAACAGGGGCTGCAGGTTCCTCAACTCTCAGTGAAGAAAATACAGCAAAGTCTCTGACAGGGTCGGGCTGAGTGAGGCAGAGACTTGATGGATTCACCCCTGTGCCTAGGAGAGCTCCATGAATAATGCTCAGTCAATGAGGAAATCTGGAGAATACTTTATTTTCCCAGTCAGATTGCCTGAGGCTTTGTGAGGGCTGGTGGCTCAGTGGTTAACTCAGCCTCTTTGACATGCAACTAAAATTAAACTTGCAGGAGTCTTCAGACATGACAGTGATTAAAACCTTGGGCTCAGGAGAGGGGGCTCCCTGGAACCCTCCCCACACAAATAATGCTGCAGGCTGCTGACTTAGAGGCACAGACACATCTAGGGACAGCTGACCCTGAAACTACGACACAAAGTATTTTCCAAATGCACAAGAAGTCTATTTAAAACCTGCCCTCTAACACAAATAACTCTTTTTACTTGCAGGTAGTCCTCAGCTCTGGGCAGCGTGCCATGCTCTCAGGAATTACAGCACCTCAGGCAGTCGTGCAGCTTTGCCTCTGGCACCCACTAAATAGCTCATGTGCCCTCTCAGTTATTCTGATGCCAGGCCCTGCACAGATATGGGTTTGTTCCCTCCTCTGGAGTGAAATCCAGCAGCTGGTTTTAAACAGCTCACAGAAAAAAAACCAGCAAACAGGTAGAGACCTGGGGATGTCACAGGAACACAGAGAATGCAGTGACATCACCTGGATTAGAACTTGGCAAGGCCACAGTGACATGAGGGCAGCAGATAGCACAGCAGCACCTTCTGGGAGCACAAATTCAGTGTTTCTGCCTAAATGATGGCATCTGCAGCAATAAAATACTCCCAGCTCCACTGCAGGAGCACCAAACTGAGCGAGGCTGAGCACCCTGGTGAGTTGTGCTCCCAGCACTGACTGAATCTGAGCTGGAAGAAAGGGCCTGACCAGCTCTGTCTGGTGGAGAGCTGCAGCAAAAGAATTCTGCAGTGCCTGGCTCAGGAGCAGCACCAAGGAATGCTGTGTCCCACAGGAATGGCCCATGGGAAGCCCAGCTTTGTGCTGATGGTGTTCCTGATGTTCCCCCTGAAAAGCCCTCTGCAGAGCAGGTCTGGGTTTGCTGCTCCACAGGTGGCTGAGGGAGCTGGACTGAGCTGCTGCTGCAACACGGACGGACAGGACTGTGGGTGAGGAACCTGCAGTGACAGGTTTCATACACAAATACCAACCCATGGCTCAGTCTGCACTTCAGGTGATGCTCACTTCTCCTTATCCAAGAAGTCCAACTCTTCCCAGTGGGTTTTGTTCACATTAAACCTGCACCTACCAATGCTTTCCCTGGCCAGTGCCCCAGGCTGGGAAGAGCTGCAGCTCCAATCTCAGCTCTCACACCGTGGGTGGATCCTGGCAGGAAGCTGCTCAGTGTCACAGTGCTTGTCCTCAAGAAGCCAAGGTGCCAGATGGGGAGGCAAAATGTACTGACATTGAAAATTTCACCCACCTATTCCACATCACAACTGCATCAGGCTCCTAAGTCAAGTCTGTGCAGTGTCTTCTGCTGTGGTAAATGCTGGCAGGGTTAGATTTCCTATTTCTGAGCTTCCTGAACTTCAGATCATCTTATCCAGCACTAATGCAAGGAGTTTCAAGCTCCTTGTGAGGGACATAGCTTTTATTTACAATACTGAGGGGATACCAAGAGCTGTCTTCTGCCTTAAAGACAACCAAGACACTTCACCTAAATGCAGTAGTGAGTTCATAACTGTGAGTTATTTTCTCAGACCACAAGACTGAATCTCTAAGGTAAAGTGTGAAAAGTAAGAAACACACAATTTGTAATCTCAAATATTATAATAACAGAATGCTAGAGTGCTTTGGGTTGGAAGAGGCCTTAAAGCCCATCCAGTTCCAACCCTCTCCCACGGGCAGGGACACCTTCCACTATCCCAGGTTGCTCCAAGCCCCATCCAAGCTGGTCTGGAACACTTCCAGGGATCCAGGGGCAGCCACAGCTTCTCTGGGCAGCCTCTGCCAGGGCCTCCCCACCCTCAGAGTCAAGAATTTATTTTCAGTATTTAATCTAAACTTGCCCTCTCTCCATCTGAAGCCATTCCCCTTCCATGCCCTTGTCAAAAATCCGCATCTTTTGCAGCTCCTTTAGGTACTGAGCAGCCTAAACTTTCCAGAAAGCCAATCTAAAGTTGAGGATTGAGACTCCTGTCGTTCCAAGTGGGATTTATTAAAGGAGCAGTGGCTCTCTGCAGCTTTGCCAGCCTGGGGCAGCACTCTGCAAGTCACTTCCAGGATCACTGATCTCTGCCAAGATGTCACAGATATTGTTTGTTCAGATCCACTGGGAATATCTGCTGGACAAAATGCTTGATGTCTTTAAAGCTCCTGGAGAGTAACTACATCCTTCAGAAACACAAAGATAAATCACCTCTGATCTCCAAGGAAAGCCTGGAACTGCTGCAAATGGGTTTATTGACAAGAATTAGCTACTGCACAGGAATAAAACAGGCAAATGAAGCAGCAAGAAATCTTACAAAATGTAATAAAAAGCCTTGTAATAGGAACAATATAAAGAATGCAATTCAAGAAAATACACAAACCATTAATGCAGGTTTGAAAACACCCCTGTTCTGGGGAGGAGGTTGGGTGAAATGACCTCCAAAGATCCTTTGTAAATGAAATCTGTCTACAAGTTAAAACTACAGATTTTCAATCCTTTAAGTCACTAAAAAATAGAGAGCTCATCCTGGGGAGATTCCCATCCCATATCTAATCTGTAAGAATTTGGATAGTCAAGTTGTAACACAGCACTGACCAAGCAGTTGTTCCCCCTGATTAAATAATTATTTACCAGCAGTTACTTCCTCCTTGGGACGTGAGTTCCTGACATATCTGGAATAAGAAATACTCTGGGAAGATCCCCATCACCTTTAACACTGCTCCTGAGTCCACACATTCACTGACCCACTGCAGAAATTCCTGTGGCATTTAAGATAGTGTCTTCAACTTTAAAAGCTCATTTCTTAACAGCTGGGGAAATATATAAATTATTTAAGCACAGCATCTTTTTTTAAAGCATTGCCCCAAAATTTTGCTCTGATAGAGACATAATCAATGAACCAACTGCAGGGGATTTATCTGCAGGGATATTTCTTCTCACCTTCTTCCTTATCTGCTGTGCAGTTGTTATTACTTCACCCCACATGCAGAAGCCAAGCTGACACTGCTCATGTTCTCACAAACACTCCAGCAGAAATCTGAATGAAGCATCATTAACAGACAAAGCACCAGGGTTTGCAGAGAAGCACTTAATTAAGTGCAACTGTTCAATTTCAGTCACACTGATTTGACAGAAATGATAATTTAGGGCCAAATTACATCCCAGATCCTGGCAAAAAAAGCAGCTGAGGGAAGAGTTTGGCCCTGCTGCACACCAGCCAGACAGTCACAAATGGGATTCCCTGTGTGCTCAGGGACAGCAGGAGCCAGGGATGGGCCCCATGCTGGGTAATTCCTGGTGGAACAGACAATTCTGCTGGAGTCAGGCAGGGTCTTTTCCAAGCTAGCCTGCACTGGAACAACAGAATTGGATGCCAGCCCAAAATGACCCTGTGAATCTCTTTCCTCCCTAGGCAAGGTGTGGTGTCTCTTGGTGAGCTGAGTTTTGTCCTGTCCTTTAAAGCAGCTCCCATGTCACTGTCAGATCAGTGGAATAACAAAAGTGGAGGAGGAACTGTGAAATCAGCTGTCACAGAATGTGAGGTACTTCCAAGCCCTGCAGACAGATTAGAAGTGGTTTTCCTCAGAACTGGCTAAGGTGAAGCTAAGCTGCAGCACTGGTGGTTGGACTGGATGATTTCTTTGGGTTCCCCCTTGACCTTGTATTTCTCTGATTTCTCAGGGGCTACTGAAAAGGGATTTATACATTTCCAGCAGGAGGAAAGGGCAGTTTGCATCCTGCTGTACTTGCTCAGCACAGAGAGCAAGCCAAGGTCTTCCACATGGAAACCACCTCCTCAGCTCTGAGCATCTTTCTTCTCAGCTAGGAGCTGGTTTGGTTGTACCCAACACTGCTATTCCATCATAAATTGACCAGGACAGATTCAGCTGATCCAGGCAAGAACACAAAATATTGAGATATTAGACAACATAACAGCAAGATTATAAGCAGATTATTGACCTTTTCAACTCATTAAAAAACCCCTTTAACAATCAAGTACCCGTTTATTCAGCACACATCACTCATCTGTCAGCCTCCTGTGAGCTATTTATGAATGAGGTTTTCTGCAGCATGACCTTTATTCTGACACCACGGCTGGAACTGAGCACAGCAGTGATCTCAGCCCTCAGGAATTAGGTTTTTTAAAGGGATACTGCCACGATAAAGCCTACCTGAATTTTTTGATTGGAGACTGCTTTTCCTGTGCAGTTGCAAGGTGCCCGGAATAATAAATGGGAAAAATCATAATGTTCCAGTTTGTTGAGAACCAAGTCATGAAAAAGGGACAGTCAAAGGTCTCAAAAGTGATTTTGACAAACTGTGTGGTCCCAACCCAGGAGGAAGAGACGGACAAAATGATCAGGAATCTCCAGATTAGCTTGAGAAATGTGGATGTGCAAGACTGGCATCGTGTCTGTCCTTCAGCTTCTTGGCTGCTGCTCTCTGTGTGCGTTTGTGTTCCTTCTTCTCCTGAAAAAGAAAAAAAGGAAGAATAGAGAAAGAGTTGCACATGTAATGAATGCATTCAAAATAATTCTTGGCAAAACCTCCCATTCTGGTCCAAGTCACAAATCATCCCTTGCCTTCTGCCTATAACTCCTCTATGTCCCATAAATACTGAAATCCTGCACAAAAGTATTTTAATAATACCATCTCTGTCACTTCAAGGAGGCAGAACCAAACACAAACACAACAGTGAGGGCTGAGGTAATAGCATTACAAATAAGCTGTTGTCACTATTTGCTTTATCAGCCCTTCACTCCCTCTGCCAGCAAACCTCCAGAATAAAAATACATCCCTTGGAACCAACAACATTACAGAGGCAATCACTGAGCATGTGTGCAACAGAAAAGCTCTCTGAGCCACTAAGTCTAGAGACAGTACCAAGTTCTTTCTCTTCAACACTTTAATTCCACAATCACTTTTATTTGTAAGCTGGGATGGGGAAGAAAAAAATAGTTTGGTTTTATGTACCCAAGCAGAGAAAGGCTTTTGCAGTCAGGTAGGTGTACTTACATTTCTGAAGTTGAAACTGGACCAAAGTGAAGCTTGGCATGCCTAGAAATAAAGCCCTGCACATAAACAAGGAGCAACAGGAGAGGTGGCATTTCCCATTTCAGCACAGTGGTTTTCAGACCTAAGTGCACATTTCCTAACACAAGTGGGGAGAATTTAATCTCACTGACTGGTGACTTGCTCTCCAGACAGATCTCCCAGAAATGCAACCCATGATCCCTGTTTTGCTTTCCCAGATCCCAGCTGAAAACAAGGAGCTCTACCACTGCTGGGCTGGGAGCTCATGGGGCAGCACTGAGCTCCCACCTGTCTGACCACATCACACCAGTGTGGGAGAAGAAATGGGAAAATCTGCTAAAAATCATGGCCTGAAGCTATTCTTAACTACTCCTATCAATTATCAGCCACATTAATACATGATGTGGTGTACAGAAGAAACAATATCATTTTGAGAGAAGTTAAAGATGGACTGAGTGAGAGCATACAATGTCCTATATCCAACTTTTATGTGACAGAGGTATCCTTTCACACTCAGGTTTAATTTCCTTTTATATTATTGGTTTTGCTACATTAGCCATAAAGAAATGTCAGACTGGGATTCTAAGCTATTATTGTAAACCAGCATTACACATAAAAAAAGATTTATCATAGCAGGGAGTGCATTTGGAATCAAGAATTTTCCTAACTAGGACATGGAGCTTTTTGCAGTTTTAATTGTGTGATGTGTTTTTTTCCTAAAAATAATCTGTATTCAGTGGCTCCATTGTTTAGTGGTGAATCAAGAATTTAAATAAAATTACAGGTTTATTAAAAACATGCAGAGGATAATCAGCCACGGGTCTGAAAAGGCAAGCATCCTTTTAGCATTCTCCTTGGCTGCTGAGAGAAAGTAGATATTTTTATGGTACTAATAATGACTGACATCTATTGAAAGGTAAATTACAGTTTATTTGCAAGTTAGAATGGCTTAAAAAGAATATATTATAGTAGCATCAACTTGCAGGTCTTCCTGCCAAGTAAAACTACCATGCAATTAGTCCTTTTTCAGCTACCACTTAAAATAATCACACAATGATAGAAGAATAAAGCACTTTTAGCCATGCTTTCTATTTTCCAATTACACAATAATGATGCAATTGGTATTATTATGCATGACACCACCATCAGCATTTGATTTGGATGTTACAGTCCCAGGTCTGACTGTCAGGGAAAGGCACAGAAACACACACTTGTTGCAAGACCTACCTTGGATTTAAAGACCTGGGTAAGTTTTAGCCTGAATAAATGCACAGTGGGGATAAAAGCACAATAAATGCTGTAAGTTTTTAATCAGTGGGATTCATCCCATGTGATGTAGTTAGCAAATAACTGTGTATTCAGGATGAACATGTTGTCTGGGGCCCCTTTATATTTAATGATAATGGAAAGGCATGGTGAGAGGGGAGCTGATTCCACCCTCATATATCTACATCTATCTACATCTAAGCTCACTGGAGGCACTTAACTCCAGACCAGATATTTGCAATTAACTTAAGTGAAATTGTGATTGATCCCTGTGACAGAGTAGCTTGACAGCTGCTTTCAAAATCCGTGGGATGTGCACGCCTAATTCCTGGCCAAAGAATCAAAAGGACAACATAAGAAACAGATTTCAAAATAATGATGGGGTGAGCCACAGGGTGAGCAGGCAGACGGTTCCTGTTAAAGAGGTTTAGGGATTTCCAAGTCATGAAGCTGGGGCTGGAGCAAGCACTTGTGTTTAGACACCAAATGATAATGATGAGAAAGCAAATTGATCAGCCAAAGTGGCTGGGAGACAGCATTTTACAACTGGCAAGGTAGCAGAAATCCTTGGGGTCTGCATTTGGATAGGACTGGAACAAACCAAGAGACTTATCCTGGGAAGAGCACAGAAACAGGGTTGAAAGCACAGGTAAGGATGCAGATGACACTGCAGGTGACACAGGGAGATGGCACTGGCCAATAGCAAACTGTGTGGAAGGCAGTGAGCAGAAACACCCCTGCAGGGTCCTTTGGTCCACAGTGAAGTTCTTACTGTCAAGATGGTCACAGAAGAGCCTTTTGCTTGCAGGGTTCAGAGGAGTGAGATCAGGAAAATCAAAACCTACAGCTTCTCATCAGAACTGTTTTGGTTATTTGGCAACTAGACCCTACAAAACTATGTTCTTTGTATTTGTTTACCTATTGGGTCAGTCCTAGTTAGACATCTCTGATGAGGATGGGAAGATGAGGATGAAAAGGGAAATTAACAAATGCAAACTAAGTGCTTAGAAGAGTATGATGTCCAAACACTACTCAAGTGGCCTAGAGCCCTTTCTTGGAGAAGATGGATTCTGATTTTGGATGTTCCTTAGTGCCACCGTGCACAGTTATTTCAACCTCATAGCTGGAAAAACGAGATTTGATTTTCTGGTATCTTAGCTATGATCTTAACTGCAAGATGCTGCATCAACTCCTTGCAGCAATGATCACCAATACTCTTCTGAGGCTTTCCATCAAGAGAGTACTCCTGGAGCACGAGATCCCTCTGTTTCCCAACACAAGGAGGAAATGAGTGACTCTTGCTGCCATTGGAGGTCAAGTGACAAGAGGAAGGTTCAGCTCCCCCAGGTCCAGAGTGCAAGGGAGATCCAACCTCTTCTTCCTCCCCTTTTTGCTCACAGTATCTACACAGGCAGTCTTCCAAAGAACTTGAGCAATTAAATAATTTCCTTCCAAAAAGCTTGGACAGTTAAATTATTTCACTCATTTAAAGTCTCTCCTCCTCAACAGTGTGGTTTAGCAGACTCACAAGCCTGTGGCTGCACATTGTAACTGCTCCCATCCCACTCCTGCAGCTACTGGATAGTCACCATGGTGAAGAGGTCAGTGTTCACCTACAGGTGTACTTGAGCTAAACTTCTGCAGTGAAGTTCTGCAGTGAAGCTGACCGATGATCTGAGCTGTGACGGTCTTCCCTAGAAATCCTTCCACCTGCTGCTCCTCCTCTTCCTCTTCATCAGACCATCCATGGCATGAGCTGAGCTCATCACTGTCTTTGAGAAGGAACTCCTAAGGGTCCTGGCGTGTGGCCAGGCTGAAGCTGAGGAGACACAACCACTCTGTGAAACCTAACCTGTGCCGGGGTTAACCAGCTCTGAGGATCTTCCGTGCCTCGCGCTGTGCCGGTACCTAACGCACGTCATGTACCTGCAAATCCCAGGCTTCTCCTCCCGTCCGTGCCACCTTCCCGCTCACCCCTGGGCTCGGGAAGGACCTGCACGTGGCAAACCAAAGCTCAGCATGCTCGGGCCCTGCCCCATCTCTGCGGAGACAGAGGGGAGAGGCCTCCGGCAGGCACGCGGTGGCGCCGGGAGTGCGGCTGTGGTTCCTACCTGATCTGCTCTGCCTCTCGACTCTGCTGTGCCGACAGATTCCCGAGGGACTTCGATTCTGCAGCTCAAGAATGGGAGCAGCAGAATCTTCAGCAACAGATAGAGGGGAGAGCTGCCTAGTCATGCCTCTGTGTCTGCTGGGGCAGTTGCCTCCTGGCTTGCATTGGATGACAGATGATCGTGAGGCACCTGAGAAGAAAGAGTTTGCATCAGTTTTGTCTGGAAAGTCCCTGGAGGAACGCGGGGCTTTCAAACAGGCTGGCAGTGAAATGCATACAAAAGGAAGCGCACGGCAAAAAAATTGCAGGTTTCAGCTCTGCTCAGGATAAAGCAAATAAGTGAGTAAATAAATACTTAACTCTCTCCCCCCTTATAGATAAAAAGGTGCTGCATGAAAACCAGTCTTCCCCCTGAAGAAACGAGAGCCCCATGCTGCAGTGTATTCTCAGCCCCACGGCTCCGTCCACAGGGCCTGCACAGTCAAAGGAATTTGTACTCACGTGGGGCCCTTCCTGAGCACTGACACTGAATCAGGCCAGAGGAGAGCTCACCATTCCTGAGGAACCACTGCCTCCCTCAGTGCTGGGAGCCTCTCTAGAGGAGAGCTTCCTCTTTCCATCCTCCAGAATGATCCTTGAGATTCTTGTTCAGAACAAAGCCACGGTCACTCACAGGTCTTCTGGATGAAGATTTCTGCGACAGGACTGAAGATGACAATTTTAAGCATTTACAAATGCCAAATCAGAATCTCCACATCTTCAGAGAAGTTGCTTTTTCTTCCTCTTCTATGTGCAGACAACTCCAAGATGAGACATTTCACACGGAGGCTGGACAGAGGCTTGAGGTGTCAGAGAAGCCTCAGGTCCCAAAAACATCAGTGGTACCAGATGAAAAATTTTCCAGTAAGTAGGACACCATATTTAATGAGTAAGAGCATGAAGGGCTGGATTAAGAACCAGGAATCAACAGCAAGGAGTGCAGTGCTGGAATCCATCAGTGTGACTGGTGATCAATTGTGCATGGACTTCCAAATTTACTGAAGGTATCTCTGTAAGAGGTCAACACATGAGCAGCACAAGAGAATCTTCTTCTCCAGCAGAAAGTCAGGCCATTCTGGCAGATACAAATGTGTGTTCATGGCCAGCTGAGATCACCCACTGCCTGTTTTGCAGCTGCTACTCCAGCTGGTGACCATCTCACCTAAACTTGTGGAAGATACCCATACCCAGAGCATCCACTGACCTTGTCGTGACTTGGAAGGATTTAACATGATAATCCCAATAACTTCATTTTGAAAAGAATACAAAAATAGTGTAAGGTGCCACACATGGAACAATTGTGGCAGAAATCCCAGAGGGGAACATTCTTTGTTGCAACACGAGCCATTCCAGTGCACTTTAAGCAAAAAACATCAAACTCAACTACTACTTGAAAGCATATTCCAAAGCAAGGGCTGTATCCAAGACTCAAGAATTGAGACAGGACTCTTGCCAGTGGGTTCATGCAATCTTCCACGGACTTAAAGGTGTGTTGGGCTCACCAAGTCCAACAAAGACCAATGTATAAAATACGGAATTATACAGGGAAAAAAATAATCTCTCAGCTTATTTAGAGCCTGCAAGGCTAATTTTTACCTACCAAGTAGACAAGTTACTGAACCAGCAGCTGACCTCCTCCAGATGACCTTTCTCAAGAAGCTCTTCCTTTTCTTTTCTGTCCATTATGAGAACTCTGACTCAAGGGGGGCACCCAAGTTTAGATTCCAACTGATGACAAAGCCCTACAAATCCAATCAATGCACTAAACAACCCACACTCTATGACAGCAGACCCACAAATCCACTTTGAAAAATTAAGACCTACATGATAAGAAGCAAGCTAAGCACTGTGTTGCCTCTCCTCAATTTTTGATGAGCATTACTTTCTAAAGAGCTTTCTAGAGCCTACCGGATGTTTTCAGCCTTTAAAAAAGCTGTTCAGCTTCACAAATTTACTTTTTAATGGAGAAAATAATGATCTAGCAGCCACACAACTCCCTGCATGACTTTGTTCCACTTATTTCAAAACTGCAAGAGCTACCTCTCCCACTGGTCAAACAAGAATAACACCACCTACTTCTTAAGACTTAGTAAACACCTTGCAAGTTACTCTTGCGAGTTACACCTTCATTTGTCATCTGAAAATTAGTCCCAGCCTCCATGAGGTTAAGCCAATCACTACTTTTGGAGCAGAATGTTCAAAAAGGCATTTCTGATTTTTCAGGTCCACAGCTTAGAGAGGTTTTATTTTCAGGAAGCGTTTGCCGGCTGCCTGTCCTTGGAGAAGAAGCCACCGAGGTGGCTGGCTCCACATCACTCTTCATTTTGATATTCAACATTTAAAGAGATTTCATTATGTTGAAAGACACATGTTACGTCTCAATTCATTAATTTCAGAACAAGATTCACATTATACTCAGCAGAAGTCTAGCAGGTGACGTGCAACCAAAAATTGATGGAAGCCTATTCTTCCTCACGTGCAAAAGAGCTCTGAGTTATTTGTATCTGGTACAACAGAGAGGCATGAATCTTCTCCTGTGCATTGACAAACCCAGCAGGTGAGACCAAAACTATAATTCAAGAGATTGCATTAAATCGAAAGTCACTGCTTGATTTACTGAATTCTTCTTCCCTTATACCTGAAGCAATCAGACAGCACAACCATTTATCAATATTTCATTGTTACAGCTAGAAAGCCTGGGACACATAATGCTGCTCAATCTGAACATTTTAAGGATATCTGTTGATAGGAGAGGTGAAGAGATAAATGCTGGGCTCACTTTCCAAACCTGGAGCCAGCAGCAGGGACAACAAATCACCGTCTGCACAGCTGAGCAGTGAAACCTCCCAGGTGGGCAGTGCTGTCCCGTGGGAGAGGAAGGGAAGGCAGAGCTCATGGAACTCTGGTTCTTGGTCTCACTCCACAACTCTCAGCTGTGGAGGAGGGATCTGCTAAGTCCCTCTAAACTTGGAGGGATCAAGAGCAGCATTTTCCACTGAACTTCAATTCAGGGAATAACAGAATCATAGAATGGTCTGGGTTGCAAAGGAACTTAAGATCATCCAGTTCCAACCCCCTGCCATGGACAGGGACATCTTCCACCTGCCAGGGTGCTCAAAGCTTCATCCAACCTGGCCCTGAACAACCACCTTGAGCAGAGATGTCAACATGGGGTGGGACTTCTTACACAGTTTGTGGCTTTAGCAGGGATGAATCACAGGCTGAGAACAAAACTACATTTTGAGCATCATTTGCTATCTTAAGAGAATGCTAGTGGAAGAGATTGTGCAGGACAGCCCCAGGAATGCCACCACATGCCTGAGAGCATTGTCCCAATGCTCTTTGAGCCCTATCAGGCTTGGTGCTGTGACCACTTCTCAACCACGCTCTGCATGAAGAACCTTTTATGATATCCAGCCTGACCCTCTCCTAACACAGCTTCACGCTGTTCCTTCTGGTCCTGGATTAAATGATTGTCAGTTAAATAATCAATGCAACACAAAAATGCAGTCTTGGAAATAATTTCTATGGCCAGATCATCTTAGAATTGATTGTGTCCTTTTCTTTTCTTTTTTATCCAAATGCCCTGATGGAAATTTAGAACCTCTCAAACAGGTAACTGAATTCCTTTCCAAAAGCCATCTGTGCATTCACGACACTGCATTACTGACACGAAGTGCTGGCTCATTTAGAGACAGCAACATCTGGCTTGATGGGATGCGCCAAAACACATTCTCTTTATTTGATTACACAATGAAATCGATAGTTAAATAGGTGATGGAAATGAGCTGAACAATTTCTGCATGTTATATTCCCAAAATCCTGCAGAGCACTGGTCACCTCTGGCTACCACCATAGTCAGGAGAGAGAACAGCTTTGCCAAAAGGCCACTCAAGGCACCTACAATCTGCCTTTACTTATTCAGTATTAAAATAGTCTTATTTTACTGTGTCCTCAAAAATCTCAGCTCTTGATTTCTCATTGTCTCTGTGCTGACAAATGGATGCCTCCATTGCACTGCCACTGAAACCATTGCTGGGCTTTGACAGATGGATGGAGGCAGGAGTGGGTCTGCTGTGGTGTGGAAAACACGTCAATTGAACGTTCCTGCTAAATTGGGCCCTGGAGAAAGGATTTCCAACGTTCCTTTTACCCTGCAGTGGTACTTGCAGGAGCAGCACCCACCCCAGTGATGAACGTTCAGTTGAACGTTCCTGCTAAATTGGGCCCTGGAGAAAGGATTTCCAACGTTCCTTTTACCCTGCAGTGGTACCTGCAGAAGCAGCACCCACCCCAGTGATGGCCTCGTTCACACCCCATGAGCCCCAGAGTTCCCACAGCCTGTGCACGAGCTCCCCTTGAGCAGGGGAGGGCAGGAAGCTCTCCCAGAGAAATTCTGCTCTTACTGATGCACAGCAAGGAGAAGATGATGTGAGTTTTGCAGCCAGGGAAATACTGGATGCACAAGGAAAGGGTGTTGAGTGGTGCTGCTGTTGGGAGACGTGAAGAGAGCTGCTCCTGTCCATTTTACAACAAAACCTCATTAGGTTGGATTAGCCACACCTTTAATTGGATTGTTTGCTACTGTTAACACACAGCTGAGAGCAGGGTATGCAACACCATCAATCCTCAGTGACTTAGGTCCATAGCTTACTTTATCCCAGCCACTGCCTGTAAAATCAAATTCTGCCCTTCACTACACTGGTATAAACTCACAGCACACCAGTACAACCAGCCCAGTGGTCTGGGCATGCACACTGACAAACTCCCCAGCTTTTAACGTGTTCAGAACCAGCAATTTAACCAGGGATGTGAAATCATGATTACATTTTACTAAAGCCAAGCAAAATCAAGAAAACAAGCACACACGCTTTGCTGGCAGCGTGCTACACAGGTTTGAGGAATAAGCATTTCTTGTTCAGTGAAGAAAATTCCTTTCAGCATGTCTCAGGCATTTGGAGATAAAATTCTCCATTTAAACACTGCAATGGTCTCTGTGTATTAGTAATGCACAGATGTCTGTTCAGAGTGATGCCTTGTTCATTTATTATTTGCTTGTTCTGGAAGTTTTCGTGTTTGAAGGGGATGAGAAGGTTACATTTTTTTTCGTTTGGTTTTTTTTTATCCTAGGGGAAAAGATTTTCAGATTATAATGAAAAACAAATGACTCAGTGATGGCGTACAGCATTTTTCTTGTACTATGATTAACTATTGTCAAGAGCAGAAAGCAGAAAAAGTAGGCATCTTTGTTGTGGTTTACTAGTGACATCCATCAGCAATTTCTGCCAATTATCTTTTCAGTGTCTGTACACAGCCCTCACTCCAGATCAGCAGACAGCAACTTTGCTTACAACCAGGAATCTCAACAACTTCCACGTGTCTTCCCATCCTTGCAGTAAAATTAACAAAGAGAACTTAAATTTCACATCCTGTAATTCACTTAGTGCCTGATCAAGGCATGTGCCACCTTACATCTTTGCAGCTCATAACCCTTCCAGAGGAGCAGTTCCAGCCTATTTGTAAGGGGAGGGAATCCAAGTTAGACAGTCAAAAAAATCCCCCCCAGACCTGCATTCCTTGGCTTTTATAAGTGGGAAATACTTGATTTCCCACTTATAAGTGGGAAATGCAAGTGGGGAATAGTTTATTAGTGGGAAATTGCTAAATAAGTTGCACAAAGGCATCCCCACAGTCTCTGAGATGGGGCTTCTCTCATTAATTGCTCCAAGTTTGATGCCTCTACTTCCAACCCTGCTAAATGCAAGCCTCTAAATGCATCTTTCTGTACATCAGCCACATGTTCTTGTGCTGAAGAACCTGCTCTGAGGTGGAAGCTCTTGTTCCAACCAGCCAATGTGCTGTGCAAGGTCTGCACCCAGTGCTGTGTCCTAAAGCCTCTGACCAAGGACAAACCATCGAGTGCATCCACGCTGCAACACCCCTGGTGTGCAATACCTGCAGCTATTAAAAAACAACAATAAAACCAGAAAAAGATCTTAGCAGGAAGGATGTGAACATGCTACTGGGTGTAGGCATGCCTTTTACAGAGCCCTGGAGCTCAAAGGCCACTCTAGAGGACTTCTCAAATTCCATTTTTCTGAAGTAAGTGGCTCCTGAATGTATCGCTCTGGATGAAGGCCTTTCCTCAAAACATAAAAAAATTACAAGAAAAACCCCAAATTCCTGCTCAAATCTTTGTTCCATCTACATTTTATTGAAAGTATAGTTAAAAACATGGAACTATTTTTTTCTCATTTCAGCCTAACTTGAACAAATGTATCACTGCCTTTTTTTAACCATGGACAAGGAATTTCATTGATTTGACACCAAAAATAACACAACAGCACCAGTGTGGGAGTGTCAGAGCAGATCCTGGGAAAGAGGCTTATTTGAGAACATCTGTGGTGGAACTGGCAGCTGGAATATGCATTTTGAAATACAGTGGCTACTCATATTTGAAAGTTACTGGGCATGACAGCATACTTAGAGTTTGAAGGAATGTAGAAGGGAGTGCTGCAAATGAAGAATGATTTTTATATGTTGAAATCAAAACTTCTACAACACAAAATGACCTACCAAAAAAAAAAAAATATTTAGAACCTCCATTTGGAGCGGAATGTTTTGGACTGAATTCTGCTGTCAGAAAACATTGATTGCCTCTCCACTGAAAAAAAATGCTGTGTTGAAATCTCAGAATTAACCATGACAGCTCTGGAGGCAGAACACACTGACCTCCCATGGGGAGGGGATGGACATCTCCTCCTTCAGCACAGAACTTTTCCCAGGCAAAGAGGGGGGCAACACCCAAACTTAAGACCCTTTATCTCCTTCCAGGACTTTATTTTAGGTTTTTGCTTACATAAACACTCCTCTGAGACCACCTCAGTGACAGCTTCTGAGTGAGACCTTTAGGACTCACACATTCAAAGGGATATCCTTTGCTACATCAGACTACAGGACTTTTCCCCCCCCCCCCCCCGAANACCTGATCCAACATTAATTCAAGCTAATCTCAGGATCAGACCATCTTCCCACCACTCCAGCACTGACTGGATAAACACACATTGTGTGATAAACACAAATCATTTGATTCAAAGCTGAACACCATCCCATAAAAGCCCCCTCTGTTATAAATTTTGTAATGGATTACATCAGATGTGCTTCCAATTGTTTCACAATTTATACACTCTACTGCAAACCAAAAGGTTAACAATCTATTTTTAAAAAATCCTCTGAAAATTATTCTTGGCATTGCTAGAATTCATGACATTTCCAAAAGGAAACAGATATTCCCAGTTAAACTCTCACTTTAACTTTTACTGGTCAAGAGCAGCTTCAATGAAAACCACGAGGCTGCTTTGACATGACGTTATTGTGAAAGAAATTTACACCCACCACAGTCCAGATATCACTCACATGTATCTCATTAATAAATAATTACAATATAGCTTCTACTTTCAAGAAACACTGTGATAAATCCAGGCTGGTTCATGGATCTCCCAAGATCCAAAACAGCAGCCTTGACACTGACAGACAGCTCAGCAACACCTCAGATTTGGATTTGGATTTATTTCCTACACAAACTGTTGCCTCTGCTGGGTGCCTCCAGGGAGTGATTCATTCCAGCTCCCTCAGATACCAATCCTGGGAGGTGAATCACCTGCTGCAGGTGCCCAGCTCTCCCAAATTTCTCAGTACTTACCAAGGCTTACATTTAGATGGATGTGGATGAGTCTGAGGCAGCCAGGCCATGGTAGCAGTGCAGTGCATTGAGCACATGCTTCAATTTCCTTGCCTGATTTAGAGTCTGATTAAGCACATTTGAGGAAGGGTGGATTAAAGGAACATTTTCCAGGTATGCAGCTGGGGCAACAGTAGGGATTTATCACAGTATTTCTTCATTTTGCAATCCCAGCTTCCATCTATTTTCTCCACTGCCCTTAAGGTAACAGCTCTGACAGGTCTCAGCCCTGCCTTTCCATGATGGCATTTTTGGGACAGGTCTCCTCCAAGCAGTGTCCATGCCCCACACCTGCCTGATGCTGGGGAGTGGGGGCTGGCCAGGCTGAGGTGAAAACACCCTCTCAAAAGGATTTGGTGGCTGTGGTGCCAGCTTGGCACACACCTCACATCCTCCCACTCACCCACATGCAAGGCCCTTCTGGGCAGCTCTCTGCTCCATTTCCCTCCACATGAGCAGCACTTTTGACCACTTAACTCCAAGCACTGGGTGCACCTTCCCTACCAAAGGAGTCTTCTTGGCTGGATTTCACTCCACTCTCCAGGAGTTAGCAGTTCTTGTGGTTTTATCAGGAGGGATCCAGGAGGCCACAAAGCTCAACAGTGTGAAAGCTGCCCACACAGAGCACTGCTCTCCTCCCAGCACACAGGCCCACAGCCCAAGCTGCTCTGGAATCTCTTCCATGGGCCCTCTCATGCTTGGGAAAGAAAAGGGGGACAGACGCAGTGCTTCTGGTAACCTGGCTGCCCTATCCTATTTGGATTCTTTGGGATTTCATGCTAAAATCTTTGCTGATCTGTGAAAACTGTCTACACACACATTTAATGTATGGATCCAGTATTAATTCCACTTGGCCAGGTCCATCCCAAGCAAGAACCTTTCCATTTGCAGCCTGTTGGATATGACAAGTGCTGTCATGTAGTCATTTCCAGTCTATTGCTCTTTCTTCCTATAAAGACTGGATTTTCCCTCCCTCAGGAACCAAGCAGTGCAGTTTTGACACTGCTGCTGCAGCCCAGCATGGGCAGAAGGTTAAGACAGGTCTAACAGAGGCACCTGGCAGCAGCTGGACTGGTGAAACTGAAGGCAACCACAGCTTGTCTTAGACCCTTGTGAGGCAGGGACAATCTTTAATGCTCTGCATTCCCCACCAGGCGTGACACGAGCCTGGTCTGAGCCCTCAGGAAATAAAGAGCAGCAAATCACCCCATTTTACCAGCACAGCCAGCTCACCTGGCCGTAACACTGCTCCTAAAAAAGCAGGTGAGGGTATGAATCACAATATCACACATCCTAAAGCCTGGTGCTCTGCACCAGCAATAAGCACTCAGCTCCTCCAACTTTCCTTAAGGCGTTTTCCCCTCAAGGAAGAAACACCAGGTAACCACCAAGCCTGCAGAATTCTAAATATCACACACACAATTCTGAGAAAAACAACACAAACTACTGCCTGGTCTATCAAACCCCAGCCCTGTTTGTAACTGAAGGCAGCCTGAGCCAGGTAGATCGAAGAACTGCAGGTCACGCTCTGCTGACCAGCGCTGGACCGTGGCTCTTGCTTTGTTTTGCTCCTGGATGAATTCAACTCACAAAAAGGAATTAGATTTTCATTGCTGGTTGGCTCAAACCAGAGACAGCGCACACACCTTGCAGTTTTACAGCTCCAGTGTCCTCTCCACACACACCTGGTGGGAAAACAGCTCATTTCTGGCACAACAAGCAACTTGGGGAAGTACCACGCAGCTCTTCAGAACATCTGACACTGAGGATTATAAACTCAAATGGTGCAGTTAAAGCTTGAGATTTCTACAGACATTTAAGTCAAAAACTCAAACCTGAACATCGGGAGTGTTTTTAAGAAAGCTTTCTCTTTTTACCTCTGGTTTATATGGCACATATACCTACTGTAAATTTTCAGCACACTGACTTTTATTTGTTTTACTATCAGGGCAGTCAAATCTCCTCTTGGACAACATCACCACATTCCCAGTGACTCTGAGGCGTGATGTGAAGTTGATGGGCACACTTAAAGGAACAAGGTTCTCATGCCTGATAAAGAGCATACAAAAGAATTCACAATTTCTATCTTGTGTTTTTTCTGTATGAAAGAATTGCTTAAGAGCAGAAAATGAGGGGGGGGAAAAAAGCAGTTTAAGGGGACAACTGCTATGCTGAGGGATAGCAAGCACAAAAAAAAGTTGGTGCCTCTGTCTTCACAGCAAAAACAATAAATCTAGAGCACCACAGTAAAATACTCCAGAAAAGCCAATAATATTACATAAGACCTAATTTTGCATAATTTTAAAAGCCAGAATTGAAGTACAACAACTTTATCCATTGTTCACATTCCAACATCAGTTTCTTCACCAGGAATCATTCACACAGCAGTTGAACACAGGCAACAGAAATTTAACTACCACTTATCCCAGATGATAATAAAGTGCTAAAAATGCTACTTGAGCATTACTTTAAAAACACACACACACACACACACAGCATTCCTGTTACTCTGCACGGAACGGAGCAGGAGGAGCATGCGGAGGGAACTCCTGCCTCGGATGAGATTTACAAGGGAAAAGAAAAAGCATTTACCGTCTGGCACCGGCGAATTTAATTCGGAAACATTGTAAGATGGTAGCGGTGCCACTCTTGCCGAATGTTTCTTCATCTTCTGGAATTGCTCTCCTACTCAGGTGCTCACTCTGGCTCACTCTGCATCGCCCTTGGTCCCGAGTACTACAGCAAACACCGGGCTATGGCTGGTGGCTGGATGTTGTTCTGGAGATGCTGCAGGAGCCTATGAGTACTGATTTGCTGTTTCCCTGGGAAACCATTTGCAACACGTTCAAACAATGCTTGACCTCTGCCAACACTCCTCTTTCATTCAATTGTTGAGCGCGGCAGATAAAATATAAATATATCGGCGGCGGCGCCTCGCGAACTCGAAACCGCGGCAGCCCCTTTGCAGGAAATTGGGATTTCACATCAAATCTCTGCGCTGTGCTGGCAACGCAGACGGGAGATTTCTCAGACAACTGCGAGGGAATTATGCAATGCAATTTTCTGGTTCCTTACACTGTGACAATATATGGATGATTATAGTAATTATTTCAAGTAAACTTTGAATAATGGGACTCCTATAGAGCTGCTAAATCAGGAATGCCTTGGGCAAAAGAACAGGTGACATCCAGGTCTGCATCTGATAATAAAGCAGTGGTATTGCAGGAGGCTCTTCTAACACCCTACAAAAATTGTCACAACCAAGACAGATACAGAAATATATATATATATATATATATATATATATATATATAGGCTATGGCTGGTCTACATTTCTTCCTCACTTCCCTTGAGACAGCCAGGACATGTTTTGTCCCTCTTTCCCTGACACCTTCTCTCTCTTCTACTCCCTTATTATTACTATTAATATTTTTGGAAGTTGTTCACTTGGAGCAACGGAAGTTTCACTGAGTGAACCAGTGTCAACCCACACAACTTCTGGAACTCTTAGAAGATCTCATCCCCTTGTGCAACCAGCAGTGTGCTGGGAGCTTCCTTTGCCAGGAAGTGGTTACTGACACCTCTAAAGAGCCCTGGCTCCAGAGCTCTTCACCAGGAGATAAACTATCAAGTCTTATCTAAGAATTTGTAGGGAGAAACCTTTACCATTTATATTCAAGGTGTTTGCTGTAGGAACAATGGGAAATAAAAAGGGAATGACCAGAAAGGCAGCTTATCTCTTCCAGAATCTGCTGGCAAAGTTGCTGAATTTTTAAGGGTACTAGCCATTTTATTTGTAGTCTTTGTGCTTTTGACAGCAGCTGAGAGTGGAGATTCTTGGCCCAGGGCTTGGTTCTTCTTTCCTCACTCTCCCATCAAAGAGGGAGAAGCCACTGGCTCTAGGGAAGGCCAAAGTGGTTTGAAAAGGATGAAGAATGACTAGGTTAGAATTCTCCATCTTGGGCTTCCTCAAGCACAGGGCTGGAATCTCACAGGATTTACACAACAATGTGATGTGGTTGGGGTATGTGTGAAAGGACTGGTCCCTTCCCTAACCCTCAAGGAGGAGAGGGAAGGAAGCAGAGTCTCTGCTGGATCATCCTCTGGATGCAGCCAGAGCAGAAGCTGGCACATGGGGAGAACTGTCCTGTGGCATCCTCATGGAAGAGGCAGCTTGTGACTCCACTGTACCCAGAGGGGTAGGAGGGGATTCTTGTGTCCTTGGAGCAACCAACCAGGACATGGTCACTTGGTCTTGCCCTGCACATTCCCATGAAGCTGCTGTCTTGTCCCTCTTTGAGGACTGAGTGGCCTCACTTTTCTCTTGAGGCACAGACATAGCAGGGCAGAGACAGTGATTAACCCTATGGAAAGGAGGGACAAAGTACCTCATCCCACTCCCACAGCCATCCCTCCCACTGGGACACATCCTGGAAGGAGTACAGGGAAGAGAAATGGTTACAGCTGCCTGGTTTTCCACCCAGCACATCCTGTCCTGAAAGGCTTGGAGATCTTTAGCACCTTCATTATATCCCTGGTGACTCACAAGGCTCTCCACCATGACAGTCTATTCCAGAGCATCAACTGCACTGCCTTGAGCTAACTGGCTTTTACTGCTTATCTGCATTCAGAGGATTTCCAGCACTGTGTAACAACCACTATTCCAAAGGAAATTATCTTCCCACTTTGCAGAAGGAATTTTATTCTTCTGTCCAAAGTGCTGAGAGTCAGCAGAGTTTATGATAGAGTAATCACCAGTCAAGTAATTGCTGGCTCCAAAATCACAAGGCTCCCTATTAATACATGTCTAGTCCTTGAACATTCATATAATATAAACAACATAATAATATAACACAGAGATTGCTTTTAGAAAACCATTTCTGCAAATAGGGGTTTATAATGGAATCATTAATGAACCTTAACAATGGTGAGGATGAAATGCATGAGACAATGTCAGGCAATTCCAGACATTTCTTCCAGACAATTTCAGCACTAACAGCAGAACGTGACTGAATCTAAGAGTTGCTGCCTTTTTTTTTATTCAAAGGAGAATCAGCCATTGTATCAACACTAAGTCAGAAGCCAAATTTCAACTCCTCAGAGCAATCCTTCAGATCTTCCCCCCAAGCCATCTCTGCTTCCTAAAACAGTTACACAAGAAATAAAGAAGATACAAAACTGCTTAAAACTGTGTGGAATTGGTACTTAGAACTTCCACCAAGATTTCAGTTTGATAAGCATCAGCTTCTCTGGCTACACAAGAGTGAGCTTTGGCCATCTATTCTGCTTCTGCATTTCTGATCCTTCCTCTGTGCTCTTGATCTTTGCTCTATCTGTGCTGAAAAGAGTAAAATAATATGGAAAAGGAAGAGAGAGGAGGAAGCTCTGTCCCTCTCTGCAATCCATCCACAAGTGCAATGTGATGACTGACTTACCAGGATGGCAAAACAGTTACTCCAAGTAACTACTGCGAGACTACAAGTCAACATAAAATTTGCAGGACTATGCCACCTTACTCACCTCGAGTTCATGCAAGGCACCCACAGAGTGGGAAAATATGGGGGTTTCCCTCCAAAATACAAGACTAAAGTAAGTTTCCAGGTACCCTTACAACAGTTCTCTGTATGTTGTTTTTTGCTTCAAGTTCTGTGCTTTCAGCCTGGAATATGTTTGAAGTTTTCTTATTCTCAGGGTGATGCTCCTCATAATAAACAATAAATAATAACGGGCTCTGGAGCACAAGTCTGATGAGAAGCAGCTGAGGGAGCTAGGGGGGAACAGTCTGGAGAAAAAGAGGCTCAGAGGGGACCTTCTGGCTCTGCACAACTCTCTGACAGAAGGGTGCAGCCAGGGAGGTTGGGCTTTGTCCCCAGGGAACAAGAGACAGGACAAGAGGAGATGACCTCAGTTAAGCCAGGGGAAGTTTAGATTGGACATTAGGGAAGATTTCTTCATGGAAAGACCTGTCAAGCCCTGGACCAGGCTGCCCAGGACAATGATTGAGTCCCCATCCCTGGAGGGATTTAAAAGATGTGTGGATCTGACACCTGGGGACATGGGTTAGTGATGAGCTTGGCACTCCTGGGGGAATGGTTGGACTCAATGATCTCAGAAGTGTTTTCCAATCTAAATGATTCTATCATCAATCTACATATCCAATTATTTCCCCTCAGGAGTCCCTATTTGTCAAGGAAACCTGCAGTGTGAATCACAATCACAGCAGTGTAACTACACTGTGTAAACAATAACCCAGGCTGCAGGCTTGCACCCTCCACACCTGCTCCCAGTTAAGGCAAAAACTGATGGGGCACTCACCAAAGCTCTGGAGACAGACCAGCACCAGCATTATTAGGAAAGGAAATCAGTGAATAAGGTGTGAATGGGCCAACACTGAACCCACCCCAGTGTGTCTCAGGACAGATTTCCCACGCCAGTCCTGGTGGCTGGAGGCCTCTGCTCCACATCCCGTTTGCTTCTCCCCACCCTCCCTGCAGCACTCTGTGTCCCTGGGCTCAGTAACTATTCATCCAGACGAGGGCAGGGTGAAGCTGCAAGCTTGCTGACTCACTAACCAGACAGCAAACCAGCCCTGGCAGCAGAGTCAGGACTGGAGAGTGCTGAATCACATCCACAAACAAGCCTTGCACGCTCCCGGCACAGAGGGGCTGATGCTATCAAAACACACTCTGCTCCTTGGCTTACCCCAGCTCTGCTGGCACTACTTACTCATACATATTTCAGAGACCTACTGCACAAGTAAAGGTTATTTACTCTTCTCACTGAAGCTGCAATCACAGCTGGAGTTGAACTCCAGGCAATCACAGGTTTTCTGATCCAGAGAGGATGACAGGTGTGGTATCACACACCCAAGGAGGGCAAATCATCGCTGCTAAAGGAAAACAGCTGCACAAGTACGTGGAACAAGGAATTTCCATGTTGATGATGGGATCCTTCTCATTGCACCTTGGATGCCAAAGTTTGAACCAGCCATACCAACATCTTTATAAAGTGAGTGGTGAGAAAGTGGTAACGTTAGGAGACAACTCACAGCCTCCTCTCTTACAGGTGTATTATAACCTGGTATTAGTAACTCTGAAGGCACCCACTTCTTCCCCTGGCTGTGATGGCAGTCATGTCACTTGCTCCCATCTGGCCATTTGGCTTTTAGATACCCTGGGTAGGGCAGATGCTCCCAATGGGAAGCACAGTGTGGGAATGCCTGATAAAGACATGAAAGTGCTTCTTTGACTTTAACTGATTTTAGAACAGTGCTCAGATCCAAAGCTGTGCTGTTTGCTAGTTTTGAACACCACTAGCTACAAGATGCATCTAAAATCCACTTTGCATATGTCCCTGCAGTCAGCAGGTCAGTCCATTCCCAATCACTAGACTGTAAGACTCTCATAAACAAGACTTTTATCAGCTCTTCCAGGCTGAGCCTGTGTTTTAAGATGACAAGCTAAAAGGCCATTATCAAGTTCATTTTATCCTGCTGGAATACAGATTAGATGCAAGATGCAGAGACTAACAGTCAAACTGAGATCAAAACAGATGTATCCTACAAAGGAATTTTTATGTACAGTGAAGTCAAGACTTCAGTTTGAACTTTTACTTGCTTCTAGCAAAATCAGAAACATGCAGCAAATGCTACTTGATTTGAAAAACTCAATCCAAAACAACTTCCAAGGCTTGCAGAGAAAAGAACCTTTCCCCTCACTGCTGTGCCTAGTCATGTTATATGGATTTTAAAGAATCAAATTCTCAAGTCCTTACTCTGTCTGAACTCTCACTGGCTTAAAAACTGTTGGATATCCCTGCTCAGCATTGAGAATATCAGCAAAGCATTTGATTGCCAAGCAGGGGAGGGTCCTCCAGCCCCACCAGTGTGTGCCACAATCACATGGGGTGGGCAGGGCTGCTCACACCTTGTCCCTGGGTGCTGCCCTCAATCCCACTGTCCGTGTCACCAAAGATGCTAAACCAGATCCAAAAGTGACCCCTCATAAGCAGGTTTTAATTTGATCTCAATTTTAATTTGATCTCAAAATCTCAAATTTTAATCTCAATCATTTAATTGAGAATGTTCACATTGAAGGCACTCTACAGACTCATATGTTTTGTTCACTGAGGCAAAATTGGACTTTAATGAGAATTTCCTGTATTTTGCAAATGCCAACAAGTAGAGTAACTCTCTAAAATCTCACCTAATGACTGCAAGAAATACCTACTAAACCTGAAGCAATTTTAATATCCTTGGGGATTGCATGTTTGTACACTGATCTCTGGTTGACATTAACATAAGTTACTATTTTCAGTGAATCAGCCCAAGAACTCACTCTTTAATACCCTGATTATGTAAAAGAAAAACACAAAGTGATCTATTTTTAGCCTTCCCTAGCAGGCAAGTCCTGGAAATAAGATAAACAGCACCAGCTAAACATCCACTCAAAGATGACAATGTGAAGATGTGCAGCAGTGCTGCAGGACAGCAGCTCCCACACCACTGAAAGCAGTCCAAAACACTCAGACCATCTATGGAGATTTTTGAAGGAATTTTGAATGAGTTAGAGATGGGACCTTGGAGTTTTTTAGATGATGCTGTTTATTTTCTTATCTTCTACACAGGCAGGAAGGGTGAGTTCAGCTCACATCTTTAGAGCATGGCTCAGAACTCACAAGACCCTTAGTTACAAGACCTTTTAAGGATTTATTGACCAATAAAACACTGCCAACAGGGATATTTATGTTTTAGACTCAATCCTTAAATATTTAATCTTATGGACCCATGCTACAGTGTGAGCTTTCTTAGCCAATCCTGTTATGACACACAAACCTACAGTACTGCATTCTAAACTCCTTGTTTACCTTTGCAACTGCTTTTATTTCTCCTATATCCTAAACTCTAAGACTCTAAACTTTCCTCCACTTAACATGTCTCTGCTTTAAACTATAAATCCACATTCTCTCTTTTGGCACCTGAGTTTGGAAGCCTTTTCCAAGGTCTCAGATCAAATCCTGTGTTTAATTCTAAGTTTTGGCTTACAGGCTCAAAGTTCTGAGAGTTCCCTGCATTTCAGATTCCAAAAACCACCCACAGCCAGTGGTCTCTTGGCTACTGATGCCTTGGAGTGGCTACCTAGAACAGAAGCTAGACAAGATTAAGAGAATAAGAGCAGGTATTTATTAAAGGCCTCCAATAGGCACACCTTGGCCAGTCAAAGCCTCTGAGGGGCTACACCCAAGCTGGACACAAGTTTTTCAGACAATGGTCACAAGTTTTTCAGACAATTTCAAGTTTGATCCACTTACATATCAGGGGTTAATCCTCCAGTTACAGCTTCAGGTAATGAAGTCATACATCCCCAGTTTGCTTCCCCCCCAAATTCACTTTTGTTTATACTTTTGGGGCCTGAGGCAGTAGGGTGTCCTTGGATTTCAGGCCTAGAGGGGTTGTTTCGTCTGACCAAAATGTGAAGGCAGTTAACTAACACTTTATATGGAGTTTAGAGTAATGCAGTACGGAATTTGAAAATTATAAAAGCTAAAATCCTAATGGATCCCTACCAGTGGCCAGGTTGTCTGTCACAGAATGGTTTGGGTTGGGAAGGACCTTTAAAATCTCATTTAGTCCAACCCCCTGCAACAAGCACAGACATCTTCAACAGCATCAACCACATCACATGTTGGTGTCTCAGCCTAATGGAAGTCCCACCTTGACCCTGCTTTGTCCAGCACAGTCCCCTCGGCCTCTGGGCCTAAGAACATGAACATGAAACCCAAAAATATCTGCTGCTTCCCCCTCCTCCCTCCACAAGCACTCAACTGACTTGGAAGTAGCAACTTCTTCTGCTACAGTGCTCTCAGGAAGATTTTTATTTACTAAGTGATTTTATAGACCTGACAACTAGAGTGTCCCTGGGAAGCACAAGGATTAAATTTTCAATTAAAATAAACCTCAGATTTTCCTTAATCACGCAAATTTTGAAACATAAACCATCCACCCACAAGGATCAGGAAGTACACAATGATGTCTCCAGAGCTGGAAAAGCAGCTTCTTAAGCTTTTTATTCTGCTGGAATATGGAAATACCATACAGCAAGAAATATTAAAGTTTTAATGCAATTAAAGATGGAAGGAAAAAAATTAATTGTGGGCATGGAGAGCAATTCTTCAATTTTAATAAAAGTCATGCAGTGTTTCATGGAAACAGCAAATGTATCAGCTTTGATGCATCTTCAATATTTTGCATCACAGGAGGAAAAAAAAAATGTAAGAAAAAAAATATGGATGTACCCCAAGCAACCTGTGATAGTGGAAGGTGTCCCTGCCCATGGCAGTGGGTTGGAATGAGGTGAGCTTTAATGTCCCTTCCAACCCAAACCATTCTGTGATTCTGTAATTTCAGGTTGACATAAATATTAAAAAGTTACCTCCAGCATTAGAAACTCATTCATATTTAGAGAAGAATCAGAAGGAAAGGAAAATTGCTCAATGAAAAACAACAAAGGAAATTTTTCCTTCAAGAGGAACTTCATTTCATGCACACACTGTTACTGGCCTCAGAACCTCTGCCAGCTGGATGGATCCTGCTGTCCTAATCCTGAAACACCGAGACAAAATGTGTTTAGTACCCCATCATAAATTTCAGCTATGGGGCTTTACCCACAGCCAGGCATGGTGAAAGGCAAGAAACTCATTGGTAACACACAGAAACCTCACCTGGAGCATGCACAGACCTCATTTGAGAAAGCAGAGCTCACCAGACTCCCTACAACGCACCCCTCCTGCTGGAGGTGAAAGAATTTAGGTGACTTTTAAGGTCCCTTCCAGTCCAGCCCATTCTCTGGTTCTGTGATCTGATCATTTGAGAAGCAGTGCTGGTAAAATGACAAGGCCACGAGCTTCTGAAAAACTCAAAATCCGGGCATTCCCCAACCTGCATTTCAAACTCTTTCCACGTTTAAGAGTTTAGGAGAAAGGTTCCTACTTCACCCTGGCCACTCTGAAACTCCCTGGCAGTAAAACACAGCCCAAGCAGACAACCAGCACTCCATCTGCTCAATAACAAAGCATAAATCGAGTATCCATTCCAAATATCCAATGCAGCCTTTGCAGACAGGATAATAAAATCAGATGCCCAACACTTCTATTGTGGTTTTTTTTTTCCCAAGGAAAACAGCTTGGATGTAATTGCATGTCAGGTAATTATTTGCCTTCCCAATGTTTTATTAACAAAGCTGCCAAGAGTGAAATAAGCTGTCTCCATTTTCTGGTTCTGCAATTATGAAGTGCCTCTTCTTTACCACAAGAGAGCATTTGAGTTGAGAAAAGTTCCATTTTATGCTTGTCATCGTGACTGTAGAGCATGTCAGTGTGGCAGTAAATCACTCCTCATATTTCCTGTGTTTTGGGTAGCCAGCAGTTAATTAGATGGCTTAGGGCTTCTTTCAATACCATAAATCAGAATTGCATAGCTGGCTAGAAATCCAGGACTGGCCAGTCCCAAAATTTAGCCACCAGCATGTTTCTGTCTAGGCAGGTTCTGTGGTAGGGGTAGGAACTTGCATCATCCAACACTGCTACCCCTACCACTCCAGATAGCATCAAAAAGTTCCTTGGATGAAGAAATATAAATAATCTTTTGGGGAAATTACAACATAAGATTAAGCTTGTTGCCATGTTAGTGGTGCTGCATTACATTACCCAGCCCTTCTGATTTTAAAGGCTGGGTGCAGAATTCCTAGAGCTTTTGAAGCCAGACCTGAAGCTTCAGCAAAGATGTGAAAATGGATGAGAGCAATCAGAAGTCTCAAAAAAACCCCTACATCTGTGTGTGGGGTCAAACAACTTCAGCAAGACAGAGGGGAGACAGAAAATCAGAGAACAGTTTGGGTTGAAAGAGACCTTAAAGATCATGTGGTTCCAGCCATCCTCATGTGCATTTTCCTGCCCAAAAGAAAGGATTCATCAGGCACGTCCATGCAGACAAGGCCAGGATCAAGAAGCTTTAATTAATGGGAAGTTCAGAGGGACAGCAGGTCAACTGTTCCACAAGGAGCACAGTGAAGTGAAGCACTAAATGAGAAGATGTCAGGCAGAAAATTCTCATTGCTGGAAGATTTTCAACTAGGTTGCCCAGGATGGATGAAGTGGAGTTGAACAGCTCAGAGCAGTTCCATTTCCCAAAGGATGGTCAGCCATGGCCACAGGCTGCTCAGGGAATTGGTGGAGTGCCCATCCCTGGAGGGATTTGGAAGCAGTGTGGATGTGGCACTTGGGGACATGGGTTGGTGGGGGGCTGGCAGTGCTGGGGGAACAGCTGGACTGGAGGATCTTGGAGGTATTTTCCAACCTAAATCACTCAGTGACTCCGTGACTCAACCTCTATTCATGGAGCTAATAACAAAGAGGTGCTAATAATAAACACCAGCTATTATTAGCTGGGCTGACAAGAAAAACTAGGGTGAAGGGAGCCTGCTGAAAGCCCAGAATGGGTGTCAGAAGTAGAATGTTCTATAGAAGCATCCCACCACTGCATTCAAATCACTGCAGGTAGTGCTTTCCAGTCTCTGCAGAACAGGGAATGCAAGACCACTGTTAAGGACAGGAAGGAAACGTTAGAAAAGCTGTCAGCAAGCACTATTTATTATTCATTATTTGTATGTCTTCTTTGGAAGGAATGGATACCTGAAAGTCAAAACAGCCTCACACCCACCGCCACCAGACACTCAATTACAGAAGATTTCTGAGGGAAATGTGAAGTCTTGGGAAAAGCTCTTATGGCAGAGCATCAGGGATTCACAGGATAGGACACAAGCTCAGTGTCCCAGCCTGACACTGAACACAGAGTTGTAGCTTTTGAAGGAAAACAGTGACCAAACCCCAATGCAGAGGCTGGTTCTGTTTAAGGCCCTACAGTAATATTAATTTCTAGTAGCTCTTGAGAGTTAAACATAAAATCTACCTCCCCTTGGTTTCTGCTATTTTATTTAAAAGTGTTTTAATTTTGCATATTAAGTACTGACCTAATTGAAAGGTGCCTTTGCTCCTGCAAAATTCCAGCTACATCAATTTACTGATGGTGAAATAACAGCCCAAAATCTCAGCTGCAAGACATCAGCCCTCCTCCTCCACAGCCAGGCCTTAGAGTTGGAAGTTAAATAATTGTGGTTATAAAGGCTCAGCACAAAACATTTTACAGCACCCATAGACCCCTCTGAAATCTGTGATCCGAGTGTCACAGTCCATCTGCCCTCATCAGCAGGGGGGATGCTCATGTGTACCTGGTCCAGCAGAGAGAGATCCCACGTGAGTTTAATTCCCTCTTTTTTTTGCCCCTTGTAATTTGGGTCCACTTTTTGGAAAAAAAACCAAATAAAACCAGATGATAAATACAGCTAGTAGCAGCCTGAACATAACCAGTGTTGCAGTTCAAGAGAATTCTTTTGAACAGTAGCAACTTTTAAAATTTTCTAGGAGAAATTCTCTATGAATTGTTTGAAAAAGAACAGTAAAATCCTTGCACTATAGAAATTAAAAATTTGGTTACTCAGAAATCTCCAACCAATTGTGAATGTTTCTTGTCTAATCTTCACATAATCCTCCTTAATACCTTTCAGTGTAAATCTCTGCTACGTGCAACATCTTATTAGCAAGACAATAAAGATAACACAAGAAAAGTCACTGAGCAGCATTAGGGGATTAAGGGAGGATTAAACAGTCGTGACACAAAGAAAATGTTGAAGCTGAGTATTCACCATAATTAGTCTGGTTCCTCATACTCTCCCTGGGTCAATTACCCAAGTGTCTGGATTGTCCTGTTGGACTGTGCTGGGTATGATGAGAGCAGACAGGACTCAGACATTGTCTCATGACTGATGATGGCTGCCAGCGTGAGAGAGGGACATGGACTCTGCTCTAAACATACACGACAAGCTGAGAGAGACTTAGACTGGATTTTAAGAAGAAATTCTTCCCTGTGAGGGTGGTGAGGCCCTGGCACAGGTTGCCCAGAGAAGATGTGGCTGCCCCATCCCTGGAAGTGTCCAAGTATTCCAAGGATGGGGCTTGGAGCAGCCTAGGATAGTGGAAAGTGACCCTGCCCATGGCAGGGGTTTGGAACTGGATGGTCTTAAAAAGCCAGTTCCAAACCATTCTGTGATTTATATCAGAAAATGGATGGTAAAAGTGAAACTGGCTTTTCCTGGAGGGATCCTGCATTTCTTGAGGATGACTACACCTTTTAGTAATGTGGTTTTATGGGTACCTGAAATGTCTCTTTCCCAGAGAGGAACTGGCAGCCCCTTGCACTACAAAACTCTTCCAGGGGTGCTTGGACAGCTCACCCTCCCCACAGCCATCCCCACCCTGGGCTGGGGCAGCAGGGACACCTCCACAGCAACAGTGGAGGCCCAGCCAGACCAGCTTTACCTGGTGGATATGGGAAGTATTTTTATTAAAAGTCCCCCCAGGTCCTCAGGCCCCTCACAGAACTGAGTGGTGCTTCCAAACAAGGTGGTTCTAAGTGAAACTCCTCCCATGAAGGAGATCCCTGCTGCCTCCCAGTCCNCAGCTTTAGCCCAGGCAGTCCCATCCTTCTTGTTTTTCTCTCTTCAGTCCATGTTGTTTCTGCTCTTGGGTGTGAGATTTGGATCACTTGTCCTTGCTCCCCAGCTAGAGAAGGAATTGTTTTGTCTCCCTACTCTGTGGAAAGAGCTTATCCCCTACTATAAAGCTCAGAAGTACACACTAAAGCAGTACAGAATCTGAAAAATACATAAGCTAAAACCTGAGGTATCAGGGGGAGTGATGTACCCCTGCTTTCACTGGCTCCCTGACCAAAGCTTTGCAGGAGCTGAGAACTGCACCAGCAAGATCCAGAGGCCATCCACAGCCTTGAAAGACCAGTGCACTCTACCCTTTTAAAAATCCACCCTGAATCTGAAATAAATTCTTACTCAATACTTAAAATCAAGCCTATTTACTGCCACAGAGCACAGTATTGATCTGGCCCTGGTTGAACTTGTCAGAGGTAAATCAGAGTCTGTGGCAGGATCCTGTGAAGTTACTGAAAAGCCCATCTCTCGTTAGGGAACGAGCTGTGCTCTCAGGACTCTGTCCCCAACAAGGAACCCAGCTGTTCCCTTACATCCCCTGCTAGCTATTGGCACCTTCGAGCCCCTCTGTTCACAGTACCTGGTTGTCATGGATTTTCAGAGATTATTTGGCCAGAGCAGGTTAAATACACATTCCCTAAGAGATTCAGCAGGGGAAGCACAGCTTTCCACAGCCTGTGGGACAGAACTGCTCACTCAGCTCTTATTTCTAAACGCCTAAGGAGGGGTTGCCCCTTTTTTCCAAAATTTTTCAGCACCTGAAATCCGTGTCAGTGAAAAGACAGGGTTTTTAAAGACCTTTTTTCTTCCCCTTCATGACTGCCTGGCAATGTTTTGCCCCAGCCTTGCAGTAAGTCAGAGCACAACAGCTGAAATCCAGCATTTCTGAATAAACACCACATCCTGCTCTCTGCACCAGTGCACAAAAGGGCTCCTCCCAGTAAGTGCTCTCTGGGGGACATGGGGACCATGATTAATCATAGAACCAAAGTCATTAAGGTTGGAAAAAAACTCTCATGGAGTCCAACCATTGTCACTGTTGTGACACAAAATAACACAATTCATGTATGGTGTTCTAGTATCTGAACAGGAACAGGAAAAGAGAACTTTATTTTTCAGACTTCAACATTTATAGAATTTTAAAAGAGACAGTGGATTGGAGGATGACATTGTCACCTCTCCAACCACTGGTCAAACTAACAGTCTATCAAATTTTTCCTCTTACAGAGAAGAATGTAAACAATCATTATTTACATGAAAGTGTGTGAGAAACTCCATTACAAGAATGTAAACATCAGAAGGCTTAGAAAATCTCAAAAAAAACAGGGTGACAAACCATTAACCCAGAACTACTGTGTTCACCACTAAACCCTGTCCATAGGTGCCACATCCACATGTATTTTGAACATTTTCAGGGATGGTGATTCCACTGCTGCCCTGGGCAGCCAATCCAAATCCTGACCACCCTTTTAGTAAAGAATTTTTTCCTAATACCCAATCAAAACATCCCTTGGGACAACTTGAGGCCATTTCCTCTGTTCCAGCCACTTGTTACGTGGGAGAAGGAACCAACCCCCCCCCCTGGCTACACCCTGGTGTCAGAGAACAGCACTCCAGGAATAATGGGAATGCAGCAATATGGTGCAGAGGCCCTGGAAGAGCACACAGACTCTTCTGCTTCCTACAGATGTGTTGTGACAGCAAAAAAACCTTGCATTAGTTTTTTCATGCATGTAAAATGCCTGTAGGTCTCTCTCTGCAGGAACTTGGTAAAAATGCAGATTCCTGGCAGGCTCAGTCAGACTGAACACACTTTTTTACTCTCTCCACCAAAACTTCAAGAGCATGAAGAAGGAAAAAAAAGAAGGAAAAAGGGAAAAACAGATCTCCATGTGTCATGCTCACCTGAGCCTCCCCAGCTTGCAGGCTTGCACTGCTGCAGCTCACCCAGCAACCCAGGTCTGTATTCAGTGGGCACAAAAACTGCTCTAATGATTCAGAGTACCCAGTGAACTTACCCTGAGGACCTCCAACTCACCCTGTTCTGCTCAAGCTCCGTTACAAGTGGAGCTGGCTGACCTCCCTCACACCATGCTCTCTTTTGAACAGCAGCTTTTCCCTCAGGGACTGTTCCATCAATGGTATTTTAAACTGTTTTTACTCCATGATATGCCACCCAGGATGGTTTTCCCTGCTCCCAGGAATCCTGTTCCAGGAGAGCTTCTCCAGCTCTCCTCTCCTGGGGTTTGAAGCAACTCAGCATTAACTTACCCAATTACTGCAAAAGGATGCTGCAGAGGGTTTCATTTCACTTGTTCTTTCACCAATCCTTTCTGTTACACGTGTTCCCCTGTCCCCTGCCCTTTCCATTGTGGGATCTGGGGTGTTTAACATGACTCTTCTGGATGACAAAAGCAATATATAAAAGTACAGAATAATCTGGGGAATGCTCTGACCCAGGTGCAGCATCTTGCACTTGGTCTTGTTAAACTGTGTGAGATTTCCCTGCCTGGATCATGTAAGCCCAGAACTGAGGAGTGGTGCTGAGCTGGGCTCTAATATGGCAAAAGGAAAGTTGTTTTGAAATTGATCCCCAAACAACCTTGTGATGGCTTTGTTGGGGTAAGAGGGGAGCTGAAAAACAGGAGAAGAACAAATGGCTGAGCATGCACAGCCCAGCCCTTTGGCATCATGGACTAAGCTTGGAAACTGATCATGAAACACAGCCCTCATTCCTTCCAGAGGAGCACAAGCTCCTGAGATCCAGGCTCAGGAACTCCTGGTCCTCACCAGACCAGATCCATCCTGAAGGATCCCCAAAGGAGCAGCAGGAGGGGGCTAGCAACAGAGGAAGCTTTCAGAAACCCCATAAGCCAAATTCAGCTTTAACCTCCTCTTTCTGTAATCCCTGCTTGCTCAAAGGAGCTGTGTAAACACTCTTCCCTAAAGAGGGAAAAGCTGTGTTGGGAGAGGGCTTGGGAAAGGCAGACTGAAGCAGCTGCTCTTCCTCCAGCAGAGCTTGGAGCAGTGGAACAGGATGCCAAGTACTTCTCTTGGCATAGGAGCACACAGGGGGCTTGGAAGGAGAAGTTGGAGGCTCTTGAGCTAACAAAGAAAACCTGGTTTGGATACTTGTTCTGCTTGTTACTCTGTGTATGTGCAGGTTTTGTAGAGCAGAGCCCTGGGTTACAGAGCTGTAAGCAGAGAAATGCAGCAACCACATCCTCTGAGGCTTTTAATCATCCTCTACCTGCGCCTTCCTAACCAGGGGCACAATTTAATTACAAAAGCACGGCTGCCAAAAACACAGTCAAAACCCCAAAACTATTTTTCGTGGTGGCAGGTAAAGCAAGTATTTCTCTTTGCAGTGTCAACAAGCATCTATCAAACTGGCCCCTCTTCTGTCATTCCTTCCCTTCCAGCTCCAGCTGCAGCTCCCTCTTATTCTGCTCCCAGACAATCCACACATGGGGCTTTTTCCCTAAAGCACAAAGCAAATTGAAAGACAAAAGTAATGTCAGTACTCTGGTGAGATTTGGCCACTTCTTCCACTTGCAGAGCCCTTTTTCCTAACTTATCCCAGAGCAAGATGAACCCATAAGGAGACTCCAGCAGAACAAATCCATCACCACCTCCCTTGATGATGCTCTATTGCTTGAGCTGCCAGGGCATGGGTAAAGTTGCCACAAAGGCCACTCTTTGATGATCATCATCCTCGTTTCTAGAAATTCCTGAACTAGAGAAGATTAATTGTTTCCTGGCCCATTTCCCAAGGCCTGCCTGGCTCAGCAGCCTTGGAAGTGTGAAGGTGAGGGCAGGCTGCAGAGCTGCTGAGCAATCCTTCCTTTGGTGCTCAGCAGCGTGTGTTGAGGGCTACAAACCAGGCTGGAAAGCAAGGGGCAGGGTTCCCAGACCAGCCCAGCCTCTCTGAGCTTTAACACATGGCACTGGCCACAGCAGAGACAGAGAGTGGCACATGCTCCCTGTGTCCCCAGCCAGGCCAGCAGCAGTGGTATAGGTGGCATTTGTGAATTCCTCCATCCCAGGAAGGAAAATAACAGAGCTGCTGCTTCCCCAGCATTTCCAGCTGTATTTTGGTTGTTTTGCAGCACAGGAGCAGCTCCCTGTTACAGGAAGCAATCTGTATGAAAATCTTTACCTCCAAAGTATTTCCCTTTGCACTGGTGCAGTGTTGGCTGGAAATTGTGATTTCAATTAGCTTAATCACTGGGGTAATGCCCAGGTGTTGCACACTCTTAAAACACAAACAGCAGCACCCCCAGCTGAGTGCATTTTCAGGAGCACAACCAAGCTGTCCCTGATCTGATTTGCATCAGTTCATTGCTTGTCAAAAATCAAAGACCAGGAATTCTCTCTGTGGGCATTTCTAATTGTGCTCATTAGTGTGGTAACTCTGTAGCTACACACTCAGCTGGACAATTTGCTTTGAGCTGAAGACTAACCCAGAAGCCACCACAATATACCAACAGCTGCATTTTTCCATTAACCTAAATTCCAGATTCTTATTTACCGAATTCTCACTTAGGCTTCTGACTGAATCCTTGTTATACTCCCATGGACAGCAACACTTCCAGTGACTGCAAGGGAATGGAGCTGGCACCACTTCAGGAGCATTACAGGGAGACAAAGTTCTTGGTTACCTCCAGCCATACCTCGCCAGGAACATTCCTGCAGCAGATCTGCAGGTGATTCCCTTTCAGCAGTGTTCAGGTCAGGGTAACAATTCCAGCCTGAGGCCACATTTCAAAGTGAAATGATGGATTTTGTGATTTGTGAATTCAAGAACTTCCAATTTGTCACCACAGGGACATAGTGTGATTGTGGAGCCACAATCACCCATTGGGAATCTCTTGTTACCCTTTACATACAAGAACCTCCTTCCCCAAATGCCCACCTCACTCTGCTGCTTGGTAAGGCTCTGACCTGGAACAAACTTCCAACCTGTCCATGCCTTTATCTCTCCATTGACAACACACTTGTGGAGATCAGGCTCTTCCATCCATGCCCAGGACCCAAATATGAAAGTGACCTGATTTCCAGGAGTCCTGGGCGTCACCAATCCCCACTGAAATCAAGGATAACAACAGGATTCAGCACCTCAGGAAACGAGGACAGGCACACTCTGAGGTGCCTGGGCACAGATTTAGAAGCGCGGTTGAAAATCTGGCCTGCTAATTTTACTTTCCAACAAACTGCTTCTTATTTATAGCTCAGACTGTATCAAGTATAGCACGTAGTATCCACCCAGGAACTGGGGTGAAAGGCAAGAATGAGGACAAAAATGCAAGAGGTGTTTAAAAAAGCTTTAAAGAAGAGAGGGGGAGGGAAAGCAGCAATTTTGTTCAAGTGAAAATACACCAGATATTTGAGAAGAAGCACAGTCAAACACACAGGGCAGGGAATGGACCAATGGTTAAGGGATGCAGAGCTCCAGACCACCTGATAATGTGAGCAGTGTTATTATCCAGAAAATGAGGCTGAGACAGGGAATATGGAAACTGCAATATGGGTATCTGGAGAGTTCCAAGCACTAGTGATAGCCCTGGACTCGCCCAGCAGCTGATCTGAAGCCTCCAGGAAGCTCTGCTGGTGGAGCTGATGCTTACAGAGCTTCACGTAATGCAAAATTTAAAGGATTGCCTACTTATGACATGGAATTACAGCCAGGTGTAATTCAAAATAAACAGGAAGTTATAAGCAGTGAAGCTCAAACACTAGAAAAGCAGGTGTAATTCCACACATCTAACTCATATCTCCACAATGGCATCAGACTCACGAACAACCACAGAATCATTTAGGTCAGAAAAAACCTCTAAATCACTGAGTCCAGATGTTAACCATCTATCATTTTTAATCTGTTTTCCCTGGGGAAGATGTTTTCCCTTCCAATTTCCTCTCCAGACCACTTAGGGTTAACCAGCAGCAAAACCACCCTGGAAGTGCAAGCACAGCAGATGCCTTTCCAGAGTCTCCTGTGCTCCCAGGTTCCTTCTGCCCATCCACACGTGTTTCCATGCCTGGGGGAACCCTGCAGCATCTCAGGAGAGTCCATAGCTCCCTCTTGTGTCATTCAGGCTGGCACTTCTCTGCACCTGGACACCTGACCTCGGAGCACAAACACCCCTCCTGCACCACAAATTCCCTGGAAACCTGCAGTACCTCCAACTCAAGCTGCACCCTCGTGTTTCTCTTGCCTCCTGCTTGCACAAGGTGCACTCCAGGCTGCAAGTGAAGCCTTGTGAAGGCTGCCCTAGAACAGAGGCTGGACAGAGTTAAAGAACAAAGCAGGGATTTATTTATTTAGGATTTATGGATCCACCTTGGGCAACACAAGAGCCCAGCCAGGGGTGAACACAAGAGTTCACCTAAGATGAACCAAAATGGTCACAAAATGTACAACTGGTCTCTTGGGGTCTCTCACTTTTATAAGTTCTGCTCCATTTGCATATTGGAGTTAATTGTCCAATTACAGCTTTAGGTTATGAAGCTTATCCCATCCTTCCTGTTTTCCTCAGCCCACGTTGTTTGTGCTCTTGGGTGTGAGATTTGGATCATTTGTCCTTGGTCCCCAGCTAGAGAAGGAATTGTTTTGTCTCCCTACTCTGGGAAGAGAGCTCACCATCCCCTGATATGAAGCTCAGAAGTACATACTAAAGCAGCACAGAATGTGAAAAAGATAAAAGCTAAAACTTGAGGCATCACAAGGTCATGGATCAGCATCTCCAGGCAGTGCCAAATGGAGCTGGGATGAAGTCAGCTTCCCACAGCGTGCTCTGGGGCAGACACTGGATATATTTGTATCTGGATATATTTGCAGGAAGACAGGAAGAGTCTGCAGTGACAGACATATTGCTGTAATTCAGCACCTGATGAAGTGGTTGGGTTTGGGTTTGCAAAGTACATTTGAAACCAGTCTGGGAGAATAGCGTTTCTTGCATGTTATAAACGTAAATTATTCATTATTCCAAAGAAAAGAGCAATTAAAAACAATATTTTAAGAGCTAGGAACAAACTCAGAGAGAGAGAGAAATAAAAGGTGCCCAAAACACCCTTATTTGAAGAAAAAAGTGCTAATTATCCTGCTTTTTGCGGCACAGAGCTGTCAGATTGCCTGACCACAGCTACACAACAACAGTGTATTTTCACTGGCTCTCCTTCAGTGAGGCTTTTCACACACACACACACTATCCCTTTCTAATATTCCTCTTCAGATCCAGCTGAATCTTTGCCAAGATGCATTTGTATCCATTTTTGCCCATCTCCTCTCAGTTTAGAGCACTAACCAAGTGTTACCGGAATGCATTAAATGGAATTACGTTGTCGTTGAAAGGCAGCAACAGAAAGGAAAGAGATTTCTAGGCTGAGCTGTTCTTCCCTGAGCAGACTGACTCTGATGGATATTAACCAGATATGAGTCATCATCAAATGAAGCTCTCTGAATCACCTGGCCACACAGGTAAGGAACCCTGCAGCAGGAACTCCTTTGGAGCATCCTGGTCTAGAGGAAGGTGTCCTTGCCCATGGCAGGGGGTTGGAATGGGATTGGTCTTTAAGATCCCTTTGAACACAAACTATTCTATAACTCCATGAAAAAACTGACTTCACTAACAAGGCCAGACTTTAAACTGATATTAAGTGACTTTATTTTGCTCCATCCTTCAAAATCTCTTCTCAAACATGGATTATCCTTGCCAACTCTTTATTACCACAAGCTGTTTGTTATAACTCTGGAGCATTTGGAAATTTTATCCTATTTCCAGGGCTTTATCACCTTCCAAAACTGCTCCTTTTTAAGCCAATATTTCTCATGCTGGCATTCAGCCTGGAAGTGAATTTCTTTAGAGAGTTAAAGTAAATCTGTTCAGTATTTTCTTTATGATCATCAGCATGCACAGCAGTACAATCTCCTGGTGACGTATTTAATGCAGAACTGTGCTTTTTGTTTTGCTTTAAAATGAACTCGAGCACATAAGACAAGTGGGAGTTCTGGTGAGAGCAAAATCAAGACCTGAATCACACAAAATCAAGAGGCAAAGATGGAAAGCTGCAGCATCAGCTCCAACTCTCTCCCTTCCAGTGTATCTATTTCATCCCTTTGGCACAACAGAAGCAAGTGATGCATGCTCAGAAAAATACTAGAATGGGACAACACTCCTCCTCCAGGAAAGCTGGATATGACTTTCAGTTTTTAAATTAAATTTTTAAACTGTGATTTCACTTTTAAACCAGAATTTTTTAGGCACACATGCAACATGTTGGGCTGCTGCCTTTAAAATGTATAATCATGAAAGGATATGAGGAACACAAGCAGGGGGACACAGCCATAATTTTCTCTGGAAATTATTACTGAAATTCAAGATTTTGTGGCAATTAAAATATTAAATTATTGACAGAGTAATTTAAATGGAAGTTTGTGACTCGACCAGAGTTTCAGGAGGTTAAGTGATTATTTACCTTTCCTTTTCCCTTTAGGAAATTTTAAAGGGTGTTTTTATTTTACTTCCTTTGCATAGTGCTTAGTCTTAGCAAGAAAGCTGCTTTAAACTGCTAGTGTTAATTATTCATACATCATGTTGAAATTCCCTCGAGTATTCAGCTGACATTGAAAATTAAAGCAGAAGTTTAATTATTTCCAGATTTAGGGTTTTTCACTGGTCACTTAACCACTAAAAATACTGCATGGAACTTGTCTGGCTCTGAGGCTGATCACAGAAACAGATTGTGTGAGCCAGAACTTGTAAGAAACATTGGATTTGCACCTAAAGAGTGGAACAACACAACCACAACTCACCTAGACCAGCCTTGCTGAAGGCTGAGAGCCAGCCCTGGGGAAATATTTAGTGGGATGACTTGAGCAAAACTATGTGGCAGATAAATTCAGACCACTGAGTGTGGATGTGTGGCCAAAACCCCAAAGTAAATGAGCATTTTAGGGATATGAAATTTTTCAATGGTGATGATACCAGTGTGACAGATTTTGCTTCAAGAGGAGATCTCAAATCCTACAAATCACCATAAAAGTGAGGTGAAACACATTTCACCTCACCTCTGCTGCCTGCCAGCTCTCCAAGACATCCCTGGTGGTGGCCACCAATGCTGAGGGTATGGAGCTAAAAGGCTCAGCCACTGAACCACCTTGGTAATTCTCTCCTCTGACCCATCCCTGCTGCAGTCCACAACCAGACTAAGCCTTTAAGGGCCTTGAGAGCAACGCCTGCAATCTAATTTCATGTAATTGGACCCCCCCACACACACACACACACAAAAAGTTATTCTTCAAAGCTACAGCTTTGAATGATGAAACAGGGCTAACAAGACACCTCCAGAGGTCACTCAATCCATTTCTCTGGCAGAGGATCCACTCAGCTTTGTAGGAGGATGATGTGAGCTTGACCTGCTGTTCAAACCCTCCTGAAGTGACTTCACAACGTGCTTGAGAGATTCAGTGCCCTGCAGAGATAACCTAACTCTGCTTTGACTGCAGTTCAAGCCTTTTGCTTCCTGTCCTGCTCCCAGTGGCCACCACAACCAGTGCAAACCGACCCTCAAAGTCTGCCACCAAGCAGGATTTCCAAGCTTTACTGACTGCTCCAAGCTACACTCCAGGAGTGCATGATGAGCTTAGAGGTAATTCTCTCACACGTGGCCACAGGCAGGATATAGCTGCTCCCAACAGCAGCAGGGCAGGGATTTCCACTGTGCTGCCAGAACACTGTTATGGATGTGTGCAGTGGGCACACTGTGGATTTTGGGGGCAAAATCCAGGTGAGAAACTGGCGCCCTTACATGAACAAATAGGCTGGTAAAGTTTGACAAATGTAGCTCAGCTGAGCCCAAAAGGTGCTTCCATGTGAATTAATTGGTGAGGGGGGGGACACACCCTGAGCAATATTTACACACCCTGAAGACAGATTTCCCTGCATGTAAGACATCCCTGCAAGCAGTGCTCAGTCTGCTCTGGCAGCCAGACTCTCTTCCCAGTGGTTCTCTTGCCACCTGGCTATGCCCATCCAAACTTCTCTGGACAGAGATTGCCTGTGGAAAGGGTCACACAGGACAGCTCACACTGTCTTCTGAGGCACCCTCAGCCTGTGGACCATGGAAGGAGCTGGACTCCTCTAGACAGCCCCTTTGGGATCAGGTCTGGAAGGGAATCCTGCCCTCACTCATTTTTATGTTCCTGATTACCAGCACAGAGACTCCCCTTCCATACACAGCCAGCTCCCAGAGACACTGTTATTTCCACAAAGCCATTAGATTATCCTAAGAGTCCCCAGCAGAGAATCACAGAATATCCTGGGCTGAAGAGACCCACAAGGATCACTGAACCCAAATCCAGGCCCAACAATCCCACAATTTCAACACCCCAACCAATCCCACGCTGTTCCTGAGAGTGGTGTCCAAACACTCCTGGAGCTCGGGGGCTGTGCCCGTTCCCTGGGGAGCCTGGGCAGTGCCCAGCACCCTCTGGGGGAAGAACCTTTCCTGATAGCCAACCTAAACCTCCCCCTCTCCCCACACCCACGAGATATGTGTGCTTAGCAAAGAGATCCCAGGAGTCAACCCAACTTCCCATTTGATTTCTTCACGGAAAACATCAAAGTGCAGCACTCTGCTCGTTACCAGAGGCTGGTGCTTCACTCTGCCTTTCATCATCGAGGTCTGAAGGAACCTTGTGGTGCTGCAGCACTGACAGGGATATCTCATTATGAAAGACTCTCCTCTGTCCTCACAGGAAACCAGATCCTGGGTAGGACATGGTTCAAACCGCTCGTTGTCTCATGCACAGACCCTGTGACAGCCACACCACTGGGACAGTTCAGCTGGCAGAGGGATATATGGCATTTAGCTGCTTCACAGGGGCCTAGGAAAAAATCAGACAACTGATGCCTGAGAACTGCCCTGAGATCACCAGTGGACAAAGCCAAAACCAGTCCAGCACCATCACAGCTCAATCCCTTGGGAAGGAACTGAACATCAGCAGACATCAGTGGAGATCAAGGTACTAGTGAAGTTATAAAGCATCATAGAGAAGCTGTTTTTTTGAAAATACAGCTCCTGAACGATGTTAACCACCTACACCAATCCACTAATGTGCACACTCACCCTCTATTTATCACTGCTCTAAGCAATCTGAACTAAAGTCAGAGTGAACAGTTTCTTGCTGACTTTTCTGGCATTTGGGAAACCAAAGTTTATTGTTCTCCTTCCAGTTCTCCAGAGTAAGCAGCTCTGCTGCTTACAAGCCCTCTAAAAGCCACCATCTCTGGCAGTCCTGACCTGCTCTGCTCCAGGGGCCCAGCTCAAAAGCCTTTCAGCTTCTGGATTCATTTGCTTCACTGATCTCTAAGCCAGGCAAGCATCAGGAGTGCATGAAACAGTGCCAGGTTAGGAAACTGTGATGCTTTACATGTTTTTTAAACAGGCATCAGAAATAGCAGCTAACAGAGAATGGAAAACGAGCCCATGGCCTGAGATACTTTTAATTATTTAGGTTTTCTCCCCATGGAAAAAGAAAAAAAAATCAATAAAACATTTCCCCACTAAAAACAATGGCTGTTCTAATATTCACCTTGCTGGTTTTAGAACTTGGCCCCAAATATCTGGGTTTAATGCCAGCCAATGTACCACAGCAGGCAACCAGAACTGAACTGAGGCCTCAGCTGCTGCCCGGTGACTTCATCACAAGCCTGTCCTCTCTTCCTCCTCCTGCCCTGATGTCTCAAATGGAAAAAAAAAAAAACCAAACAAACCACACCAAAAACACCCCCAAAACTACTCGAGTCAGTCCCAAAAAGATACTTACAGTTTAAAGATCAGTGTGAATTTTAAAACTGCCAGAAGAACAAGACAACTGCAGCAATATCCAAGTGAACCCTGTAAAGGATTAAAAAATCCCATCCTGACCCTCAGCACTGCTCTCCAGTGTGTCTCATGACAGGCAAGAGAGACAAATTGCCTCTCCCTTGGCCATATATCCTTTTTTAAAGCCAGAGGGGGTACACCCCGCCAGAAGACTCCAGAAACTCTACTCACAACTTCCTAGTCCAAAGAAAATCCAAATACAAACATGCTGTATGTGAAAAGATAAGATAAAATCCTGTACTGGATCCTTCTGTACTGGAAGGATCATTGAAATAATGTGATTGCAATAATTAGGAGCACATCAGTAGGTAGCTTTGCAAGCAAGAATCTTTCACAGATGTCTCAAGGGACATTTCCTAAGCCAGGCTTTGTTAAATAAAAAAAAAAAAAAAAAAAAAAAAAAACAAACAAAGAACAGCTGATTTGGAAGCTGTGCATTGTGAAAGCTGAAATGGGGCTGATAGTCAGAAGATAATGGAACTTTAACTCTGAAAAAAAACCAGTCTTGAAAGTGCAACACCCCAAAATCACCAGGCAGGTTGAAAACTTGCCCATGTCCAATTCTCTGCTCCCTGTAAAGCCATAAATGAGGATGTTCCACTCCTGTGGCTATGGGAAAATAAGACCCATCTGTGCCCCAGCCCCACATTCCAAGTGCAGAGCACTCAGGCCACCACTCATCCATCCCTTCCAGAGACTCACAGCTCTGGGCACCACAGCCAGGGCAGGGGGAGGCAGCAGAGACCTCAGAGCTATTCCCTGTTCCACCCCAGGCCAGATGCCTGCAGCCAGAACTGGATGCATTTTTAAATCAACTTACACAGTGCTTGACTCAAAACTTTATGGATCAGTGCTCCCACAAGAAAAAATCACTGCAGTTGGGGGGGGTGTCTATTCAAACCCTCCTGTTTATTAATTTCAGTGCTTAATTACCTTCAGTGTAGACTGAAGGATGAGAGCACCTCCCCACACATCATTCCCATGGCTTTTGGCTCCTTGTGCCAGGGTGGATGGGAACCAGAAGGGAGGAGTTCCGCGTTTGGCTTTTTGCAGATATTTTGAGTTGACATGAACAACAACTGACAGGAAAGTGCAGGAGGATTTAAGATTTCAAGTGCTTGGAAGAAGGAGGGGCAGGGAGAGGAGATCACCCGGCTGGAAGTGTTTGGGAAGGAAGGAATGGAGCAGGCAGGTCAGAGAGAGGTGACTGCCAGAAGCAGTCCCAGGATAGCCACGCTGCAGAGTCACAGCTCATTTCCCCCATCTTCCTCCTCTCTTTTTCCCCTCCCCTTCATTTCACAAAGTTTCCTCCTTGGCAGGATTTGATGCCAATGTTTTCAAAATCTGCACAGCTTTGAGCCCTGTTCGTCCAGCAATCCAAGGGCACTGGCCAGAGCCCCTCACAGCAGGAAAATTAGACACAACAGACTCTGAGTGCTTCAGCACCTATTTACCAGTCTTGTAGACTCAAATGAGGCATCTGAGCTGAACAAAAATGGAATATTTCCAGTTGTTTTGGTACTTTTCTCCCTGCTTTTGTATCTGTGGAAGCCCAGCTAAGCATATGCAGAGCAGGCTGACAAACACAGCACCAGGCAGTCCTCTCCCTGCTGTAGGATCTACCACAACATTCACTCTAGCAGGTAAAAGAAGGGAGATTTTAGGGTGATTATCCTGGAAAGAAGGGCCAGCCTGCTCAGGTTATCCAGCTGAGAGATGTGTGAGTTTGCATTTAGCAAGGCTTAGACCTGTTGTAGCTCCACGTGGGGGTCCCTGTGCTGTACAGGCCTTGTTCTTGTGCATCCTGGCAAAAAATGCAGCTTCAGTTTGAAAAAGAGAAAAGAAAAAGACCCTCTAGTGTGGTTTTTTCTTTTTTGTCATCATGGCCATGAGTTCTATTAGGAGCTGTATCTAACACTGCAATTGACCAAAGCCACCAGGTCTCTGCTTCAACACCTTTTATGTACAGCACAGTCAAGAGCATCCCAGGACAGGACTTTTGTGCTGCTCCAGATGAACTCCAGACTCCAAAGCAAACAGACTGTATGATCACATATCACTTGTCTGACAAGCCAACACCCCACTGTGATAGCCATGGTCAAAAAAAACCCAACTGGAAACACTTTATCTTTCTGATTCAAAGTGCTCTGCATCACAGAAGAAGGAATAGTTCATAGCAAGGCTTCCCCAGGGTGCCTGATGAAAAGCAGGAGTTTCAGGTCACTTCTGATGAAATAGAGTGAAAATAGAGAGTGAAAACATTCAGGAAAACTCACTTTTTTAAAAACATTTCTGCTTGCTGTGGAAGTCACCCAGCCTAGCACTTCTGTTCCCACAGACAGTAAGAACAGAGGCACAAAGCAGAGCATCAGTTCAGAGAGAATCTCAAGAGAAACAATCCCTGAAAAACTATCTCAAGAGTCTGTCTTTGGGTATTATGACTTGCTGTGGAGGTCTGGAGGCTCAACAGGAGATCAGGTTTTTGAGCAGAGATCTGAGAAATGAGCAGAAAGGATGTGGCTGCTCACAGGATGCCTCCTTCATGCAAAGAGCAGTGGAGGTGACAGTGTGAGGGTACTTTGTGACAAGTTGTCTTAAGCAGGCAATGAAGAGCAGACACAGCCAGGGTCACATGGAGAGGTCAGCAGAGCCCTTACAAAGGCAGGCATGCTGAGACAGAGGGAAAAAAGGAGCTAAAGAGAACAAAAATACAGCACCTGCACCATTCCAGGGCACTGAGCCTTGCTGCTGCAACTGGATTTTCCTACTCATAAAGTTGTTAGGTTCCCTCTATTTCTCTCTGTCCTCTTGCAGAGCTATAACAGTGATGGATTTCAGCTTTAGGCACATCATTGTTGACCAAGGTTAGCCATGCTCTCTACTACAATTTTTTCCTTCCCCTGTGCTGCTCACATTGGCAGAAGATGACCTTTCTGCACCACAGTCCTACACTCCTCCCTGTGTATCCCCCAGCTTCTTGGAGCCTATTTGCTCATGATGGACAAAACACTAACCTATTTGGCACGCCATGATGAGCTTCCAAACGTTTTTCCCTGACAAATCTGAAGCTGAAGCCAGATCTCAGGGCTGACACAGTGTGCCTCTTGTCTGTGCAGAGGTTAAAGCTTGTTCTGCTCTCTGACTGCGACTCTGAGGAGGAAACAGTGACAACTCTGGCACTGCTGAGCAGAGCCCCTGTGCAGGCTCTGGCTGCTTGGTGCATCTCTGCTGTCACACAGCAGCCACAGAGTGGCAGACAAAGTACCTGGAGAGCACATCACAACACCCTCAGACAGCTGAGAGCCTCCTGCAGCACAAACCTCCCTGCCCTCAAGCAGTGTCCCAGCCTTGCTGTGCTGCCCAGAGATAAAAGGGATCATCAGCAGGCCTGGGACAGCTCTGGGTTTTGCAAAAAGCACCTATTTGATGGGCCAGCTTTGTACAAGCCAGCCCTAGAGATGACAGCATTCCTCCAGCCTGCACACAACTTTGTAAAGCCAAGGCAGAACAGCTCCACTGTAATTAAACAGCAGTGAATTAACACAAGGAGGCCAAAGTTGTTGGCAGCAAACCCCAAACCTCCTTTAGCTGAGATCCAGCGACTGTGTTCTTCAGAGAGCAAAAGACAAGGTGACCTCCATATCACACAATCATAAAATCATGGAATGGCTTGGTTGGAAGGGACTTTAAAGACCATCCAGTTCCAAGCCCCTGGCCAAGGGCAGGGACACCTCCATCTGAAGCAGGTTGCTCCACACTCCATCTAACCTGGAGCACTTCCAGGGATGGGGCAGCCACAGCTTATCTGGGCACCCTGTGTCAGGGCCTCACCACCCTCACAGTCAGGAATTTCTTCCTTACATCTAATCTAAACCTCTCCTCTTATCTTTTAAAACCATTCCCTGATCACAGGATTCAGCCTTGCACGAAGCCCAGGGAAAAGTTTCTTCCCCCAGAGGGTGTTGGGCACTGAACAGTCTCCCCAGGGAATGGGCACAGCTCCAAGGCTGTCAGAGCTCCAGGAGTGTTTGGACAATGCTCCCAGGCACAGGGTGGGATTGTTGGGGTGTTCAGCATAGGGCCAGGAGCTGGATTCGATGATCCTTGTGGGTCCCTTTCAGTTCAGGATATTCTGTGACTGCGTGGACTGAGCCCCCTTTCCCTATCACACTGAACATGATGTGCACATATAGGCCATAACCCAAATACCCTGCCTTTCCACCTGGAGTCAGCAGAAAGAGCTGCCTTCAAATAAAAGCCACATCATCTTCTGGGAAATATCTGTGCCATAATATGCATGAGCCAGAAATAGACACTTCAGTACTGTCAGTCCCCTGCTCCATCTCCTCTGCACTTCTCTGCTTACCCACCAGTGCTTCCCTCCTTGGCTGTCCCATGGCAATAGGAATGGGCTGGAATGTGTTTCTCACCCAACAAACTTGATTATATGCTTTAAATCACTGAACTATAAATATTAGGAAAGATGCAGGAAACCTTAGGCAGCTCACACTTCAGCACTTGTCTCTCAATGGGAATTTAATAGATGCCTGAACTTCTCTTTTCCAGTCACGTAAGGAGAAGGAGGGAATGCAGGCTGCTTGTTTCTACACGAGCACCATGAAAACACCGGGGAAGAGCCAGATTGTGAATGTCAAAACAAGAGATTGGTTTGGAAATATGGGGAGAAGCTCGTTCTAATGATCCTAGCAGCTTACATACTTATGTAATGTGAAAAAAAAAAAAAAAAAAGAAAGTAACAAAAGCCTTCTCCAACTTTCCCTTCCTTTGGTGGGGCGATGGCAGACGTGGTTTGCCTACAAAACACATCCCTGTCAGGCCAGTCCGAGGAGCTGGCAGCCTGCTCACAGCACAAACCACGGGCTGCAGTCAAAGGGAGCTCATCAGCCTTTTGTTTCGTGTCTGCCCCTGCCCTCACAGCTTTTTCCTAAATATATTCACCCCCCTGCAACCTCCTTGTCTGCTGGATTCAAATGCTCTTAGGGCAGGAGCTGTGTCTAAAATTCAAGCAGACGGAAAGGTGCTCCAGCGCAGCACACCTCACATTTCAGAGACGGCCTCCCAGGTGCTACCACAACAGAAAGGAGAGTAAATATTTGCTGTAATTCTTCGGCACCCTGGGATTTGAGCCTGTCAGATACTGATGAAAAAGCAAGGAAAAAAAAAAAAAAATGGAAGCCCCACAGGCTGTTCAGCTGATAGGCTCTCAGATTGGATCTCCTGTCCCTGTGGGAAGCCACTGAGCTGGCACTTCCAAAAGGCACTCAAACCTAGAGGTGGCCCAGGCAGCTGGAAACAGCTCTGGCAGCAGGGATGGGCCAAGCAGGAAAAGCCAGGGCTGGGTATGGTTCAGGAGCTGAGTGTGAGCTCTGGGAGCTAAACTGGGAGCTGACCAGTGCTTCCAGTGAGGAGGATCTGGCACCTGCTGAAGGCTCACACCATGCTGCTGCCACAGGACTGATCAGGAGAATCACTCCTGAGAAGCAGCCTGTCCCTGTTCAGTCACCTGCCCAGGAAGAAAAAAACCATCCTGAGAGCCAGGGAGGGCAGAGGGACTCTAGGATGACACAAATCCAGGGATTTGAGAAGTGATTCAGTGACTGCTGACAAGGTCACTCATACCCAGGACCAGATAAGGTCCAAGGGCGCTCCTTGCACGGCTCATTTGGGGGTGGGGGTCTCACCCAAGACAGGTTGTGGACTTGAGGGCCTGGAAATCAAAGCCAAGAAGGTCAAGAAGCTTTTTGAGCCCAAGCTAAGGATGGAGAAATCTGAAAAAGTGATGCCTTGACTACACTGGGGCAGTAAGGAGGGTCCTCAGTCACAAACCACAGCAGAGCCATGAGACAAGAGGAAGGGGAGAGATCACAGGTTGCGAACAGGTCCTGCCTTACTGGGTAAAATTACAGCCCATTCTCATTGTTTCTTGTAAGCCCAATCAGGAACTGACCTGGGCTCACAGGACTCTGCAGAAAGAATTATTTTCCAAAATTATTTGAAGTGTGAAGAGTAATTTATTTTTCTGTTTAAACAATTTTAAGTAATTCCTTCACTATCCACCTAAGCAGTACCTTCCTTTTTAAAACAGAACTTCAGAATATGTTTAATTCATTGATTAATAACAGAGCTAATTAGTCTTTACTTAGTTTTTGCCTAATGACCTAGCAAAGGCCTCGGAGTTTGGCTTAATAACAGTGCTGCAAGATCCTTCAGCTGATGAATTATAGCATAATAATTAACATCCTTGCAGTTGTCAGGCACAAAGCCTAGTGATGTACAAAGCCTCTGCACACACAGCATACCAATGATGCCAGTAGCCCACAGTTTGATGTGCTTATTGCTGCCATATCATAGCTGATATTCAGCATATCTGTAAAGTACCCAGAAACTATTCTTTTTTTTTCACTAATAGAAACATATTTAAGCCCCAGAATATCAACAACAGATTTAATACAAACTGTTAGGAAATAAGCCCTCACATAGATGGTTCTGTCTCAGAAATCCATTAAAAATATAAATTCAAATTTTGCTTCCAGATGAATCTTCTTAACATAAATCAGAGAACTGTTCTCAGCTCCACAATTCTCTAGTCATAGTTGATCTCAGCCTGACCTAAGCCAGAGCAATTAAGAGCAGTTAAATGGCTGCTCTAATTTATGTGACCTGGTGTGGTTCTTCAGGGAGCACCCACCAGCCTAACAGAGACACCCAGTCCCTGCAGGTCCTGCCCAAGCAGCCCTGAGTGTTTCACCTCCTCCAGCTTTTAACCAAACAGCCTGTGATAGTGTGGAAAACTCAATTTTCAGACAGAAAGAATAGTTCCATCTGGAAAGAGAGAAATACAGCACACTTGGACAAATCCACCTGAAAACCTGGAATCTAATTCCCTACACATGGCACATGCAAACTGTGGAAGCAGAAGGCAGCTGCTGACCTCCCTGAGCATCAGTAAATAACAGGAGATTCCAGTGACTCCCAGTGCTCCAGCACTTTCTGGGGAATACTCTTGGGAGCTGTGGGCAGCTGATGATGCCCAGAGCTATAACTTACCTGGCAAAGGAAAGGACTTCCCTGACCAGCTTCTCCATTCCAGTTGTGACAAGGATTGCAGGACAATCCACTGGGACCAGAAGCTCCTCAGCTGCCACAGCAAAGATGCACCTGGGTGGTTTCATCCCTTCACTGAACAGCACAAGTAAAGCCAAATGTGGCCCAAGTTCCACCTAAATTGCTAAAAGACCACAAGACCTATTCAGTCAATAAAAACTATCACACCAGTGCAGCCTAAGCTGTCTGGATGTCTGGATACAGCCACAAATATTAGAGCAGGAACCTCTCCAAAGCCCTTCAGTTTCAAACACGCACCTTTCACTCAGATGCCAACACATCAATCAAGTCTGTTTGAAAATCTGCCCTTAAACAATAGCTGAATGTGCCCATCTTTAATAAAAGAGCAGCACAGAAAGCCCATCTGAGCTGGAAAACAGCTGGATATGTACCCTGGCTGGGTGACCTCATCAGGTGTGCACCTCTGAGACCCCTGAACACTGCTCTGAGGAGGAGGCAAGGGCCAAGGGGCTTTTGCAGGGCCTCTGACATCTCTGAGGTCTTCTGATCACTCATCTACCTCTGAGACAAAGAACCCATGAAAGTGTCTGTGGGAAGGGGGAATCTAGAGCAAATGCTTTACCACAGAGACATTGAAATCCATCTGTTTTACTGAAAGCAGCAAAAAATGGGGAGGGCAGTAACACACTTCCTAGAAACCGGTTCTGTTGGAGTGTTAAGATACCAGTCAAAGCTTCAAGACAAGCTAAAAGAAGTGAAGGCTTGTGCTGTGACTACAAAACATATTTTTCTGGCCAGGTTTTCAATCACCAGGTTAATGGAGTTCTCCATGGCACTGGTGTAAGTGCCCACCTTGGCTCAGTAGAGCAGAACCCATTCCCAGGAGCAGCAGTGCCTGCAGCCACCTTCTCCTGAAGAGAGGTTTCAATTCAAGAATACAATTTCTGGAAAAACAATTACACAGGAGCTCTGCAGCAGCTCGAGCTGCTGGGGAAGCTGTCAGCCCTCAAGACACCCAAGCACAAGCAATCTTTCCAGCTGCCAATGTGGGAACAGCTGCCCAGTTCTTGCCTTGCCTACAAATAGGGCTCCTTGGTGTCAGCAGGGATCACAAACCTTCAAGGGCAGAATGTAAACTTGCTGCACAGGCTCTACCAGGTACCTGATGCCACTTTGGTTTAGTTACTACTAAATTTAAGCAATGCTGGAAGGCAAATGGAAGATTCATGAAAAGGCTCGAATTTGGAAAAATTCAGATGGTTTTGAATGCTCAAGACTGAGCTCAGGTATCATATCACAAAATCACAGAATCTCAGAATGGCATGGGTTGAAAGAGACCTTAAAGATCATCCAGTTCCAACCCCCTGCCATGGCAGGGACACCTTCCACTATCCCAGGTTGCTCCAAGCCCTGTCCAAGCTGGCCTGGAACACTTCCAGGGATCCAGGGGCAGCCACAGCTTCTCTGGGCAATCTGTGCCAGGGCCTCCCCACCCTCACAGGGAAGAATTTCATTCTGATATCTGATCTAAAACTACTCTGTTTGAAACCATTCCCCCTTGTGCTATCACTCCAGGCCCTTGTAAAAAGTCCCTCTCCATCTTTCTTGTCAGCTCCCTTCAGGTACTGCAAGGCCACAGTTAGGTCACCCCAAACCCTTCTCTCCTCCACAGGCTCTCTGATTTCCTAACAGAAGTCTGAGGCATGAAAAAGATGTTCCAGCAGAGAAGGTGATCCAGTTTGGGTAGCCTTTGCTTCACTGAGCCCACTTTAGCAGAACATTTAATCAGCCCATTTAATGCCAGGATGGTTTGCCTGCACATGCAGAATTGAAAGGATTTTGGTTTTAGGCTGGAGTGGTAGAACTTCAGCCTGACAATGAGAAACATCACAGTGATTTAATGACCACATCATTTTGGCCAACACAGCAGTCTAACTGCAGTCTGTCTGTAAAAACAGAGCAGATGGTCCTAAGCTTTCCTGCAATGATTTTTAAAAGTTTTAAGTGAACCACATGGCAGATTTCAGGCCCAGGAATGGATTTAAGGAAAAGACAGCTTTACAAAGCCTGCCTCAATGACTGTGGATGTAGTCAGGGAGTGATTGCAAAAGCCAGCACAAAGGATTCATAGTACCTGGTGAGGATGTCAGAAAACACCAGAGTTTAAAAGGAGGGAAAAGCAGAGATACCACAAAAAGTCACTCAAAGACAGGTGAGAAACAGTGGAAATTGGTATGGAAGAAAAATACACACTAAAAGAGGGAAATTGGAAAGGAGCAAAAATGCCAGAAGGTATGGTCAGGCACTGAAATAGGCTGCCCAAAGAAGTGGTGGAGCCACTATGCCTGGAAGTGTTCAAAAGCCATATGGATGTGGCACTTGGGGACAAGGGTCAGTGGTGGCCTTGGCAGTGCTGAGGACTAGCTGGACTCCATTTCAGAAGTTTTTTCCAACCTAAACAATTCTGTGATTCCATTACTCCAAGAGAAGGGCAGGATGTCACCCTGTTCTTTTGAGTTTCTCTAAGCCTTCTGATGTTTACATTCTTGTAATGGAGTTTCTCATGCATTTTCATGTAAATAATGACTGTTTTGCATTCTTTTCTGTAGGAGGAGAATTTTGATGGATTGTTAGTCTGACCAGTGTGGTTGGAGAGGTGGCAATGTCATTCTCCAATCCACTGTCACTTTTGGAATTCTATAAATGTTGAGGTCTGAAAAATAAAGTTCTCTTTTCCTGTTCCTGTTCAGATGCTGGAACACCAGCAGTGTGTGAGTTTTATTACTTCTTGTTGCGACGGTGACAGCAGGACAGAAAGATGAATGACAGTGAACAGGGACCCCCTTGCTGCCAGGATGGAGGGCCAAGATGTAAATCCACAGAGGAAAATCTCTGCATTCTCTAATGAGGCCTCAGAGGAGATTAACTGTGACTGTCTTTTGGGAAATGCATGAGATTATTCTGCAGGTACAGAAATGCCACAGTTTGAAGGCTTTAGGAGCTCTAAGCCCTCAAGAGGCTTTCAATGAAAGGGCTCAGTGTCTTTGAAGGGCATTATTTTGGCAGGATGCTTTGTAAGAAGGGACAAATTGAAGACCCAAAAGAATGTCCTAAAAAACAGACAGGTGATCAGAGACCTCACAGCTCTATCAGGTGCACTGCAAGAAGTCCATGGAGAATTCTGTGACCATAAAGTTCCTGTAAACCTCTTAGCAACAGCTCTGCCTCAGGTGTATGTTGGGTTCAAAGAGGAAACAAGCACCAAGCAGCAGACACAGGATAGTTAAAACTCCTCAGAGAGAAAAATGCAAAATGTTTTCATGCTGCAGCACAACAAATGACAGGAGTCATTTTTCAAGAAGAAAATGCTACTCTGCAGACAACAGGCTTATCATGTGCTATTAAGTGTAAAAATTAGTGTAAGATAGGCTGCTAACATCATCACTCAAATCCTTCCTTGGAGATATGCTGCAGTATAATAGAATTTCTCCAACCCCAGATAGGAAGAGCAGGCAGCCTCCTCTGCATGAAGATAAGCTAAAACCATGGCTTAATCTTTCATTTTGGACTGCTTAAATATATTCTTGTCTTCAAGAATCCAGAAGGCAAAGTTAAATGCAGATAAGGTCGCTGTCAGCACAGGCAGGACCTGGGAAGAAAAGCCACAAACCCTTGAAAGTATCTCTATTTATCATAAATCACTGAAAAGTGTTCAGCCAGTTAAGGTGGCACAGACTACAGCTGGCACAGAGAAACAGCAGAGCCCTTTCCTGGCTGCCAGCAGAGTTGAGTTCATATGGAAAAGTGATAGAAAGGGACAAGCAGGGACACTGTCGATTCTTTTGTTTCTTTTCTCTGCCAAGGTCGGGATTAAATCGCAAGACGGAATTTCTTGTTGGGACTCAGATGTTTGTTAGTTCTTATCTCTGTCACAGTCTCACAAACCCTGAGTTCTACAGCACTTCACTCTAACAAACTAAAAATGGAGCCCCATCTCTCTCTCTACAAGGCCTTTTAAGGATAAACTGTCCAATTAAGAAATGACACCTCAATTATCTTCACTTTTAACCCAATAACCAACCACCCATGGCCACCATGTGGACTTTTTTATCCAATTACACAAAACCACCCAAACCCATGAAGAAGGAGGTGAAGAAGAAGGACCAGCCTCTGCCCTAAAACCTCCATCTTGCTTTATACATATTACTATATTCTAAAACCTTAAACTCTAAGTTTTCCACCATGTGATGTTACACACTTCTATTCAAATTACACACCCATAATCCCAGTGCTGTCATTCAATTTTGGAAGCCTTCTCCACGGCCTCAGGTCAAATGCAGTGTTCTCTTGGGGGTCAGAGTCTGTCAGCACAGAAAGTCTAAAATTCTTAGTAACCAGGGTTCCAACAGGACACCTTAGCCATGAGCAGACAGAGTTACAAAGGGTTTTTCACAGCTTAACCTGTGGGAATAAACAGTGGCAAGCTCATAGAGCAGCTTCAGTCACTGAAGGATGAGACAGCATCCTCCAAACAGAACTGAGAGAGATCCCAGCCCACCAGGAACCAAAGGAGACACACTCAGCTGAACGTGGTCACCAACAGAGCTGCCAGCCCACAGTCACTCCCCAGCTAAAGGAGAGAGGGGGATGTTGCCTAATATTTGCATAAAGCTTAAGAATATTCCCAAGGTCACACGAAGAGCTTGTGGAACAGCAGAGAACTGAACCAAACCTCAGACCCATTTTCAGCCTTAACCCCCAAATCACCCCTTGTCTCCTCTGCAAAGGCTTGGCTGGATGGACTCGAGATCATTCTCAAGCTCTAAACAGAGTACAGAGAATGGAAAATAACTCCCAGCACTGACAATATTGTCCCTATTTAGCTAACAAGTATTGATTTCTTCCCTAGCCACTCCAATGCAGATGAAAGCAGCACAGATTTGGTTCTTTTGTTTAATTCCCTGAATCCAATCAGTTTTACTGATGCTATCACCAGACTCTGAGGAATGATTACCCATGTGCTATTTAAAGTCAGAGAGGTGCTTACATCTCATTTTATTTGGGACCAGTGGGAATTGTAGGTTATGAAGGAAGTTTTAACTTTTCTTCCTTTTTTTTTGTTCATTGTTGACAAAGCTCTCCCATGTGAAGGGACAGATCTCTGTCGAAACAAGCTGTTCTCACAGCAAGAAGAGCAGATGATGCCTTGTTCTTCTACAGATTTATCCCTTTTCTACACAAGTGAGAAACACTGCTTCCACTTCTGCCACAGTTCCATCTCTCCAGGAAAGAGAGATCTGGAGGGCTGGGCACTGCCCAGGCTCCCCAGGGAATGGTCACAGCCCCAAGGCTGCCAGAGCTCTAGGAGTGCTTGAACAGTGCTCTCAGGCACAGGGTGGGATTGTTGGGGTGTCTGTGCAGGGCCAGGAGCTGGACTCAGTAATCCCTGTGGGTCCCTTGCAACTAAGGATTTTCTGGGATTCTACAGTTCTATGAGTCCACTTGTAAAGCTCTTTCCCTGTCATTCCAAGCTGAAGGAGCCCAAGTGGTCATATATGAGCAGCAGCTAAGTTTTCCACCTGTGGCTGAGAATAACAGAAAGCAGTGGGGTAACAATTAATCCATGTATCATTTATTCCTTCTCCATAGGTAGATCTTCCCTCTCTCAATTCAGATGCAGTGAGCACACAGCACTTGCCTGCAGTCTCACCAGTTGTCCACATCTGTTGTGAAGATGAGCTGTCCCAACTGAGAGGACAAGAAAAGATGACAATTTCTGAACTGCCAATATTTCTGCCCAGTTTGCATTAAGCAAAAGGCCTCAGAGCCTGCAGGCAGGAGGGTCATGAAGCATCACTCCAAGCCTCACAGCTGAAGGGCAGAAATAAACTTCAGAGATTTTTTTACAGTCCTCTGCATTTAAAGCCATTCTAATGGAAAATCCACTCTGCAGAGTGGATTTTCACACAAAGCAGAATCTCATTCAGAACTAGTTCTGCTCTAGTCCGGCTTTGGTTTTGTTCATATCATGATTGCAAGTGATAGAGAACTGCAAACCAGGCAGCAATGTCTCTGTGACTGCAACATCCAGATCCACCTGGTATCCCCATATCCCATACAGCCTTATCTACCAGCCACACTCATTGTCCCTCTACAAAAACCCTCCCCAAAAATCTCTTCCAATGACTGCTAGCCCATTCCTCACTTCCAGGTCACCCAGCCAGGGTCACCCTGGAAGTAAAGGCATGGAGCTCCCAGACACAGCTCTCGCTGCTGCTGCAGCACCTCTGCAATTTCCACAGCATCCTTAAGGAACAGGGATCTGCACCACAGCACAGCAGAGGCAGAGCCATCAGAATTCCGTGCCCATCACCACACTTCTTTCCAGCAATTGTAAATCCATTATCAAATACACTCTCAGACACAATCTGGGACACGTGTCTGGCACACATGGCGCCAGGCTATAAATAGTCAGATATAGACAATCATACTAGCTATAACAAAGATTATTTGATTAAGCTGAGGCTCTGCCCTGCTGAACAGCCTGTGATCAGTAGAGAAACCTTGTAGGAGCTGGCTCAGAGCAGCATAGCCATGTCCCAGGAGCAGGAGGATGCTGGAGGGCTGCACTTACACCCCATGCCTTTGTAGTCTCATGTTCTTTTAGCTCACATGACCAGGGTATTTCTAGGGTTCCAGTAAATCCTATATGCATTTTCAGTGGTGTTTTTCACTGGTCTCTACCAGTTTTATTTGGGGAGTTAGGAGTAAGTTGCTGCTCACTGCTACCCTCAAAAAATTATTGGCTGGCAAATACTTCTTTTAGCCCACATGACTGGGGTATTTCTAGGGTTCCAGTAAAGCCTATATGAATTTTCTGTGGTGTTTTTTACTGGTCCCAACCAGTTTTATTTGGGGAGTCAGGAGTAGTCACTGCTTACTGCTACACTCAAAAAATACTTGGCTGGCAAGCACCAGTAGGGAGCACTTGAGCATTTGCAGCTGGACTTCCTAGAAGGAAGGCAGTATAGGGTCAAACCACTCTAAATACACATTATTTTCACTTCATCCAGTCTCTCTGCACAAACCACAGATGTTTAGCATCAGGGGAGCTGCATTACTTTTTGAGAGCTGCCACAGCCCATACACTGGGCACGAAACTGGAACACATTCCCACAGCAGGAAGGCAGCAGGTCCTGCATTGCTGAGGTAACATGCAAAGCACTTCATAGCACAGCAGCCCCAGCCTCAGCAGGGCAGCAGACACTGTTTAAATGCAGATAAATCTAAGCACATGTGCTGAACCCACTCTTCCTATCACACCTGTGTGCTCACCTTCTAAAAAACACTGACAGACAGCAAGCTCGCCCTCCAGGGCTTTGGATTTGCCATGGTCACCCACTACCTCAAAACACACCTTGCACTTCTCTTCCAAATTAGATTCTCCACACTTTAACCCTGCTTTGGTCAGGTGGGGCAAGTTTTGTGAACCACATGTAGCAATCACATCCAAAGGCTGAAGAGACTGGTTTGGATTCTGTGCAGAAGAGGAGCATTTGGAGCCTCTGGACCCTGGGTGGGGAGTCTAGAGCAGAACTCCCACCACAGAGCTGTTCCCTGCTGCAGCTGACAGGGCAGCAAGCTCCCTGCCTGAGAACAAAATAAATTTTATATAAACCAAAATACCTGCTGGGAACATCTGAGAACTGTGGTGCTGCTGTTTTCTCTGAGTCACCAAAATCCATCTGTGTGATGTTCACACAGATACTGTTTACTGTCTACTATCCAGTCATGACAGAACTTCCACCTCTTGGTTCCCAGCTGGGAGGAGACCTCTTTTGAATACATGGACCCTCAGCCATCCCAGTGGCTCTGCAAGACAAAACTCCTGAGTTACAGCCCTCAGCAGCCTCAGGCTGAGCTGTTCTCCAGCTCACTAACAGCTCTTGCAAAGCTACTTGATCCAGATGACCACAAGAACCTTGAAAGTATAAAACATAGCTGAAGAGGTAAAGAAAAAACTAAAAGAATGTTTGGTCTAAATATACATTTTATGGGTTTACAGGGGAAGAGGAAAGCAGGATATGACCCATCTGATTTTCCATATTTCCTCAGTACACATGCATTCCACCAGCAACAAGCTAAAGCACAGGACTGACAGGGAAATAACTGTGACAGAATAAAACGAACAATTTGAGAAAACCAGAGTTGATTCCATTAGAAATCCTGGTTTCCTAAATGTTGTCTCCTGCAATGACTTAGCTTTGGTATCCAAGATGATGCAAACTCAGGCTTTAGAATTTCAGCAGTGGATAAGGATCTTCATCTTCTTCTTCTTCCTCCTCTTCTTTCTCTTTCTCTTTTTCTTCTTCCTCGTTCTTTTCTTCTTCTTCTTTCTCCTTCTCCTCCTTTCTCTTCTTCTGATGTCAAGGAAGGGTTGAACTCATACTACACTTTCCCAGAGTTTCTGAGGAATTATTTCCTTACCCTGCCTGCTGCATGCCCAGAAGTAGCAAAAAGACTACCATTCAATTTTAATTCAAATGGGATTGCAAGAGTTTGGATCTCTGTAACCTGCTGGATGGTCCACAAGGTTCAAAACTCAGAAGAGGATGAGATGAACATCACACACACAAAAAGACAGCAATCCTCACTGACTGCCTGATACCCTGAGAAAATGAGTTCTAAAGGAGGATTATAGGAACTTGTGTCTGAAATCTGTGAATGAACAGCCAGCAATGTACAGAACAAGATGGAAGGGTTAAAGGCCAAACCAGTACTTATTAACAACAAAATGGACTTGTTTTGAACTTGTCAGAAATGAGCAAGAAAATGAATCAACACCAAGTAGATTCCACCACCTGTAATCCCTGCAGGAATGTGTCAGAATTGACCTCCACCTTCTTATCCAGCAGCAGTGAAATAAGAGAAGGGAAAGGGACTGACACAACTGATGCCACATCACTGATCCTGTAGTAAAAACATCCATTATTCTCAGGAGAGAAGCTGAAGCTGGCAAGTGAAACGGGATTTTCTGTCCCAAAATCCCAAAGCAGCCAACAACATCACACTCATTCCACAACATTCCTCACTGGAGATAAATTCATTTTGTAAGAAGCTGCAAATCTTCTGCAGGCAAAGCTTGCTTTTAGGGAGAGCTACTGGCTTTCATTAGCCAAACTGATATATCATCATTAAATCTGACACTTAAGCAATTCCAGCTATGAAGGGCCAGGGTTATTTTTAAAAAGTAGTATCAATCCAGAAGTAGAAGTTTCTCCAGCAAACCACAAATGTCTTCAGTTAAAGTGGCTCAACTGCAATGACCAAATTCAGTTGGAGAAGTTTCTTTGTTTCAGAGTAGGAGCCTTCCTTAGTGATTAATTAGTTTATTGAAGCCTCAGTGATTTTTTTTTTTAATTGTATGCAAAGAATTATCTGGCTTTATTATGTTCATAATATGTTTCTGCAGCTTAACAAAATCTATGTCCTATTCCCTAAAATAATAGGTTGTATGCTTTCTTTCTAAGGACAACAAATTGAATTAAACTGTCTGGGGAGCTGAATTCTCATGAGAATTTTTATTGGGGATTTAATTTGAAATATCGACTTTTTGCAAGTAGCTCTCAATGCTTTTGTTAGAAACTGAGGAGAGAAGCAACATTCTGGAGATGGAAATTCATCTGCAAACAGCCACTGGCTAATTTGAGTACAATTCTGAAAACCAAGCTTTTAAAGAATATTTTGGAAAAAAGCTCTGGTGACAATATTTGGCAGGGGAGCCCCCCAGGGCTGAGCTGTGTGGTCTGGGTGGCATTGGTCACGGGAGGTGATGCCATCTCCAGTTTAAAATCTCCAGGACAGATCATGACAAGCAGCTGAGGGAGCTGGGAAAGGGGCTCAGCCTGGAGAAAAGGAGGCTCAAGGGGGACCTTGTGGCTTTGCACAGCTCCTGACAGGAGGGGAAAGCCAGGGGGCTTGGGCTCTGCTCCCAGGGAACAGGGACAGGACCTCAAATTTCACCAGGAGTGGGTTAGACTGCATAGTAGGGAAAGTTTCTTCACTGAAAAAACACTGAAACAGGCTGCCCAGGGCAGTGTTGGAGTGCCCATCCCTAAAGGGATTTCAAAGCCATATGGATGTGGCACTTGGGGACAGGGGTCAGTGGTGGCCTTGGCAGTGCTGGGGAAAGGTTGGATTTGATCATCTTGGAGGAATTTTCCAACCTAACTGATTCCATGATCATTACTAGTGCTAGTTCCTACTGGTATAAAAACTATTAATAAGCAAATATCTGTTACAAGAATGTGGGAATTCCTCCACAATGAACATGACAACAAGTGCAATTCTTGGAATATTAACACAGACCTGGAGTACTAAGAGAGCATCAGTCAAACAAAGTCTGCCCCTTATTAGTACAGCACAAAGCACACAGGTCCCACCTCACTGTGGGGTTTGCTTGCTCCACCAAACAATTAGTAAAGCTTTACACCAAAACCAAGTTGATTCACACTAGATATTAGAAGAATTTTTTTGTACAATGAGGCCAGTGAGGCACTGGCACAGGTTGCCCAGAAAAGCTGTGGCTGCCCCACCTCTGGAATGTTCAAGGACAGGTTGGACAGGACTTGGAGCAACCTGGGATAGTGGAAGGTGTCCCTGCTCATGGGAGGGGGTTGGACTGGATGGCCTTTAAGGTCCCTTCCAGCCCAAACCAGTTTGGGATTCTGTGATTCTGTGACTGACAGCACAAAGACAATTTCTTCCACCAGAACTTGAGGCCCTGTGCCAGCCCCTGCCCTTGAAAAGTGAGCACAATTGGAAACCACGTTAAAGATTAAAATCCCATTAAAGTCTAATACAAGGTAGAGGATAAACCCCAACCTCCAGCCCTACACAGTAACAACCTTTACACAAACCCAGTCTTGGGCAACCACCACAGACATTCCTCTGCAATGGATTCACTGTGTTCTCCTAATCCAGAACTGGCCTCTTTAGCAGCTGGCAGTAAAAAGAAAGTGCCAAGTCATCTATTTCCACATTTGGGGATGATGAAAAGCACTTGAAAATGCTCAGCACTTCTGCAATAATTATAACAAGCACAGTACTTGTTTTGGGAAAGTATAATGTATTCTGGGGAGCAGAATCACATCAAAGAGGAAGCTTTCAGACACTTCAAGGAGCAGAATATGAAGACATATATAGAGAGATATAATTATCACCACGGTCACAAGTCCCTCTTAGGCAAGGATCACAGGAAGGAGAAGCAGATAAGTGAAGCATTGTGGACACAGAGCTAAGGCTGTAAGCTGATGTAACATCAGTTCTCTCTACCTGGATATGGCACAAGCTGGGCTACAGCAATGCATCTGCAAGATTTTCCAAGATTTGCAAGATTTTGCAAGATTTTCCTACCTGAGGACGAGCTGTGATATCCAAAACCCCCACTCATTCTCTTGGAACGGTGCCCCACAGCCAACTGAGCACCCCACAGGGCCCAGAGCTGGTCAGCAGCTCCAACACAACTCATCACAGCCTTTTCAAAGGTGAAAATCCCTCTTCCCTACTGCCCAACCTTCTTGCTTCACCTGTTTGGGTGTCTGTGTATGTCTGTCTGAAAGATGCCTCCCCCCAGTACCTGATAGGTGTCAGGACATGTGAGATAAAAATTCCCTGTCTGCAATTTTGTCTGTAGCCCCAGGGTGGCCCATTGCAAAGGAAAGTTTGGCCAAGCCTTCATTGTTTAGTTGCCAACCAAACTAGGGACTTGCTTTAATCAGCATCGACAACAGCTCAGAAATCTCATGTGGGACATGCAGCAAGATTCACACATGGAATTGCATGAAAAATTACTTTTCCTTCAGTTTTGGAAGAATCTAAGAAATAGGTGGATATGGCCTCATTTGAATGTAAGAGGAAGAAAAATTCTGGTGCACCCAGAAAAAAAATAAGTGGTACAAAACCAAAATTCACTTGAAAACCTTCCTTGATTTTTTCTTTTTGTCTTTTGACTTCCAGTCACTGCTGGACATGCTGGAGTCCCCCTGGCTCTGTCTCACATGGAAATAAGCAAATCCAGAATAGCAGAGCCAGCAAAGCCTGGCTCTTCAGGATCTCCCACTTCACACTGCCTCTTGCATCAGTTCTCTGAATTTCAGTACTAAATAACAAAATTAGTTAGTATTGACATGGAAATTACTCAGTATTGTAATGGAATTTACAGGATCTTAATACTAATAATTAACTGTTACTCCAGTTTGAATATTTGTGAATTCAAATAACCCCAAGATCTGTACCATTTGCTTCAAATGGAGCAATGGGGTTCAACAGTTACTAAGAAAAAACAGACCCTCACCAACACAATATCAACTGCCTCCCAAGAATCATGCTAATATACACCAAGGGGAGAAATTCTTAACATTTTTTCATGCATCTGAAGTCAGGATCTACTTAGAACATGGTGCAGTTTCTCAGATGTATTTTCTCTGTAACATTTCCTACAGCAACCTGGTATTTTCAGGAAAGAAGATTAAGAACTGAGGTCATTTGCTGAACACCAAGGCTGGCAGCTTTGTCTTGTTAGTCAGCCACAGAAATCCTTTGCCTGGCAGGGTGCAAGCACACAAGTGCCAAAAATGTACAGCAAAGATGGGGCAGTGTGATCTTACCTGCCCAAGAGGAAGGGGAAAGTGAGCACAGAACAGCTACTGGCACATTTCCATAAACAAAGAGCTCAACCCACCCCAGCCCCTTCCCCCAGATGCTCAAGGGGCTTCTTTAGGATTTTAACTCTTTTTTTTTTTTTTTTTTTTTTGCCATCAAACCTTGGCTGTAGAGAGGTTGAGATGATGATGGCACCATCCCAGGCTGAGTTCATCAAAGAGACACATCCCTCCCTCCTGCCTGACCAGCAGCTCTGCTGTTCCCAAAGAATTTATGGTGACCAGCTCCAGGATGAATCACACCTCCCACCCTCACCTAATGGCTCTCCTTTAGGGCAGGAAGGTAAATCCTGCTCCCCACACTTCTGCCAGCACTCCTGCTAAAACTTTGCAACTTTTATGTTTCTAGAAGGCTGAGATTATGTTTCTAGAAGGTACTTGTGAGACCCCCTTGACTTGCACAGTTAGAGGTGAATTTTGCACTCTGCCTAGAACTGGGAAAGCTATTTCCACGCCTCACTACCTGCTCCTGCTCTTACTTCCACAGCAATCCTGGTTTTGTCTCCAGTCACCCAAACTCTGCTCCCTGCACAGCTCACGGTGTTTAAAATTGCAAGTTTGGAAAGCTGAAAGAAATGAAGAGAATATTTGTGGTGCTTCCCCTCGCCCCCTCTTTCTGTGTTTGTTTTCTGCCGTTTGAGGGAGTTAAATCAGCACAACGCACCCAGAGCCTGTGTGGGGTGAAGTGGGAGCACAAAGCTCAGCTCCTGCAGCCTGACTCACAGTGTTTGAGTGCCCCAGACTGATCATGCAGCAAGAGTCATCTCAGGAGTTTTAATTTTGGGTTCTTTTCCACAAGAACCTTCTCACAATGAGAACTATTCCTTTAAGCCCAGATGTTGAGTTCAGGGTCTCTCTGAGCACCCTGCGTACCAAATCCATTAAAATTTACCTGGGGACAGCACTGCCCATTCCATCCTCTGCCATCCAAGAGCCTCTCAATGTTTCATCATCAAACATGGGCACTGCAGAGCCTGGCCTGGCTGCTGCCACACACACCACGACATTCCCTTCCCTCTCTGCCTCCCCATAAAGCAGGATCCATCCTGTCCACACAGCCACCAGCCACAGTCTCCTCCTCAGTCAGTCCCACTGCTTCACATGTTTTTCCCTACCAAGTCATGGGAAAGTATGTCGTTACAAAAAGCCAAACTCCCTTTTATCAGCTTGAGGCAAAATACCTCTTGCCCTATCCACAATGGCCCCTGAGAACAATTTGTCCTGTCTTTCCTTCACACGTTTGAAAGCTCACGTGTTCCCCAGTGCTGACTCACCAGGACTTAAAAACCCTGAACTCTTGAACCCCTTGATACTCCTGGACACTGATACCAAAAAAATGAGCCTGAAGCTTCCCTCCACAGCATTCCCACTACAGGGCTGACGTGGGGTACTCAAGAAAATTACTCAAAATGCACAGATTCACCCAATTAACCTAATGCGAAGTGTCTGTAAGGGGGAGACATGGAAAAGGAAGAAGTTTAGTGCAGTTCCTCATGTGTAGTATCAGAAAGAGAGAGCTTGCTCCATGGCACATCCTCAGAACATTCCAGAAGGAAAATGAGTCACTGAAGGAGCAGAGGCCAGTTTTGATAGATGATATGTCCACAGCAGTGAAAGAGCCACAATGATCAGCAGTGCCATCACATTCCTGAGATAAACAAGGACCTCATCAGAGAAGAGAAATGACCACTGTGATAGCAAGCCAGCTCTTCCAGGAAGAAAAATACATCCAGAGTTTTCACTTCCTCACCTCAGTCATCCATCAATAAATAAGTCTTCTAATTGGGAAGCAGCAGAAGCAACTGCCTTTGACCTGATGCCATAAATGGGCTTTCAAATCAACCAAGCAACAATATTCCCTTCCAAAGCAGAAAATTCCTCAGCATTTCTTTGTAATGGCTTAGTCATCAAATCAGACAGACCTTGGGTGAAGCCAGGTGCTTCATGAGCATCTCAGCTGCAGCTGGGCACTGACAGAAGGAGCTGCTCAATGGCAGTGCCACTTTTGGGCCTGTCAGCAGCAGAGACACTGTCCCTCTGTGGAACCACCAGCCTTTGGTGGTTCACCCCAGCCTTTCCCCCACCCCTTCCCCCCAATGCCAGTGAGATCCAAGGAGCATGTTTCTCATCAAGACACAGATGTGGAACCAGTCCAGCCCAGCTGGAGCATCTGCTCTGTGTTTGCATCACTTCACAGGATCTTTCTACTGTTTTTTTCGCTGCAGAGATGAGAGCAATTAAAAAAACCTCAAGCTCATGTCTGCCGTTCTCCCTGTCTTATCTTGGCTCTCTGATTGTCATTGAAATAACCACAACAAAAATTGAAACAGAGACCCAAAATCTGCTCTCAGTGAAATCATCTGCAGGCTCAGAATAAACTATGGGCTTAAGAGCTTTGCTGTACCAAGCCCTAAATAATAGAGGTGGGAAGGGAACAGAGCCCACAGCTCCTACAGTACTGGGAGAAGCTAAAGGAGACTTTGCATGAACAGAGAAAAGACAGAGAAATCCAGATGTAACCACCTTGACACATTCTTAATCAAATCACAAAAACCACTGCAGAGCAGGACAATGCTGGAGCAAAACAGGCCAGAACATGGGATCAGGACTGCTGGGAACACAGCACACCAGCCCTGCCAGGGAGATTCACCTGAGCATCAGCACATAAAAGCACCCTGCAAGAGACCCTCCCTCTGCCTATTGAGAAGCAAGGACAGAACAAGTGGAAGAAGCCAGATGTTTTCTAGTCTCAGGTCACAGTCCTTGCTAATATGTTCATCAACAGCAGAGGGGAAAAAAGAGAACAAGTTGCTCATTTTAGTCTCTCTTTTTGGCCATATCCTGGATGATAAAGTCACAAGCTAACAAAAATGAGGACACCTACATTCTAGCTCTCAAAGAAAGGCAGAACTGCAGCATTTATTTCCCTTTATTTCATCTTTCAAGAACTTCCAAGGTATTTTCACCCCACACAAGTCCTGCTTCCTATCCACCACTGACCAGCAGCTGCTTCACTCCTCTGATGGAATGCACATCATCCTTGAGAGTCCTGGGGCACTTCAGATTTGAGGATTGCTCATCCACATCCCACATTCCTGAGGTGAAGCCAATCAGCCACATGGGACAGGCCCCAGAAAGGTGACCTCAAGATCCAAAGCAGAGGAAGATTTACATGGATTAAACTACAAGAGGGCCTTCAGGCAGGCAGGTTGCAACTATCTAGCAAGGAATATTATATGGGAGAAAGACTTCAGACGTGACTTTGGCATCCATTAGGATGAAACCACACAGGGAAGTCATGGGATGGGAAACCAAATCCTCCTGAAGCATTAACATCTGTGAGGGATAGCTCTACCAGACCCAGTGGAATGACTTTGCTCTGGAACCAGAAGTCAGGTGGTTGTTTCAGGCTACATCTCTTCCAAACATGAACACTTGCTGCAGGGTTTTCAAGGTAGCACTGGGCCAGAATTTCAATAGGGATTCACAGCCAGCCATCCCTAGCAGGAATTTGCCCGGCTCCAGCATCAAAAGAACAGTGAAGACAGGTGGCTCCTGTCTCCGAGGACACCTCACTGAGCCAACTCTGACATCACCTGGGCCAAGGCTGCTGTGATTATCCCAGCATTTATAACAAAAACCCCTCAGGGAACGGGCACAGGGCTCGGCTCGTCCGAACACATGAGAATAAGGAACAATGGAAATAAATTTCAAAGGAGAACACACCATACCCTTAAAAAAACCCCAAATCCTCTGATATTTCCTTCCAGTCTGTCCAAAATACTTAAACAGCAGTTCCTCAGTGAGGCCCTTACAGCCATAAATCCAACAGACACAAACCCCTGAGCAGAGAGGCTGCAGGAAGGAGGATGCACAACAGATGCAATGCAATCCCAACTGCATTGAATTGAATACAATTCCCAATTGTATGGAAGCAAACGGAGCTCAGCTTTATTTCCAGGCACAGAGAGGGTTATAGTATTATTTTTCCTTTTCCTTAGCAATGTGGGATGAGTGTAAAAAGGGCTCCTGTTCTGGTGTGAGCCGTGCACGTCGCAGGGGACGCCAGCACAAAGGCAAGAGGCCAAGTGACAGCTTTGGAGCCAGGAGATGACAGAGATGATTTCAGCCTTTCCTGTGAATACAAGCTGGAGCTAATTAACTGAGGAAGGAGTGTGGGCCAGGGCACAAAATTGGCCAAACTGCCCTTGGGATCTCTTGCTGGCTGGCCTGTGCAGGGGAAGCAAATCCTTTTCTTTGTCCTTGTGCCTCCCTGCCTCTTCCCACGTGGGACAGAGGCTGAGGAGCTCCCTTGCTTTTCCACAGGAAGCACTGAAGTCATGTCCCCAGCCGCTGTAAGAGCAAAGAAATAATTAAGTAAGATAATAAAGCATCAAGCCCTAAATATAGAGAAAGCCTCACCAGGAAAGCACCTTCTCCAGCCCCATCATTTAAACATCCACAGCAGTAGAGAGTGGTTATGAAGCACTTAAAAGACCAAACACCCTGGTGGGCTGAGATCAGGATGAGAAACCTCATCTCCACAGGTAATTTTTCACTAAGTTATAAAGCAGGCAGAACTGCGACTTTGAATGAAAGAGCCAGTTCAGCTTCCACTGGAGCTCCAGTGCTGCTGTGCCAGCATAAATTTTAATAAAATACCAATATAAATTTAGTCTTTTTACCCCTTGAAATGTTGCTCTATATAGAATGAGACTCACGGGCCTTTAAATAACAGTCTATTCAAGCATTACAATGAGCTATTTTGCCCACGTAAGTAGATACTTTATTCCAGCAACTTGACAACGATTCAGAGAGCTGCCTTGCCCTGCTCTGAGCCATAAAGCCACTCCACATCCCCACAAACTGATTTGTAAGGTATGCTACTGCTACAATTTCTTCTTTGCCCTGTTGGTCTGTGCTCTTTCCACCAAACTACTCACAAAATCAAAGAGCACATTTTTATTCTAAAGGAACCTCTCTGACACAGCACAGATTTCAACTGAGATCAGCCTGAGAGACGTGTATGTTTCTTCATATTCAACGTGTGTGCCCAGTGAATTCAGCTCCAGAGCAGAGCCAAAGGCTCCATCCACAAAGACTCTTCATTGCTTGCTGCAGCTGCAAGCAAGGTCTGTGCTACAGAGATGCATCTTTACAAGCCTATTTAATTTTAATACCTTTAAATTATGGCACTGGTTTTACAGCTGAGGTAGGAACTGCCATTACCATTTGTAAGACATTTATTTCTAACCTGCTCCAAAAGGCTGCTTTCCCCATGAATTTCCACTGCATGCCTTTATAACCCATGTGGAGCTTGGCTTGCAAAGTCAACCATAAATCAGTCACAGCAAACCAGAGGTGAGATACCCTGTTACATGAACACATCACCCTCTGAGTGCTGTACCTCCAAGAGGCAGAGCCTAGAAAACCCAGAGCTGCCTTATTTACAGCTCCTAGGAGAGGGACAGTATTTCAGAATTCAAATTCTGGGTGGTTAAAAGAATGAAATAGCAGTTTCCAAACAAAAGTATCAGCTGGTTTTGCTTCCTGCTGACATTAATTCATCTGTGGGCTTTGCATGTTATGTGAGGCAGTAAAATGATGCTGAACGACACAAGACAAGTTGGCATCACCCCCCATGGGGAATGTGCTGAAAATACAGAGTAAAGGAAAAGGGGAGAGAGCATCACTGAGCAGAACATGGTTAACCTCTCCCCCTCAGATCAGGCACACCAGTGATCTCCTCTCAGAATGGGAAAGAGGGATATGTTACATAAAGGTGCAGGTTTTTTATATCCTGTCTCGTTTTTCTCAGCATCCCCTGGGCTCCTCACAGTACCAGCATAGACTGTAAGGGAAGCAGGGAAAAAGCTTCTCCTGACTTTACCCCAAACGTGGCAGGGAGGGGAAATGATGTAAAGGCAAACAACACTATAGAGGAAAGTCCTCAGACAGAAAACCAAAACTGTTCAGTGCTACAAGCAGGGCCCACCAGCAGGAAAAGGGACAGAGCCTCCTGGTCAGAAAGGCCACCTGGATCAACCACTGCTCAGGGCAGACAAGGAACAGCTGTCCTGAACATCCCTGTGGCAGAAGGCAGCTCTGGCACCTCCCCTTGCTGAGAAGCAGCAGATTGTTTCCAGGACAGAGCTGGCTTTTGTGCCGACATCACATATCCACTTCAGAGACCTGAAGTGGAACAGCTTGTTCTCCTGTCCATAGATTTTCACAACCCTGCAGCCTCAGGAGCTGCCAGGCTGTGCTGTGATGGATGGCCTGGTGTCCAACACGGCCTCTCTGGAGGACAGCCATGCTGTTTTCACCAGGACAGCTGCAAACCTGGAGAAGGGATGATGCAAGAAGGAGTGGCTGTGTCTACTGCCCACTTCCACTGTGTGCCTCGTGCCATAAAGGCAGGAGCACTCAGACATCCCTTCTGAGCCTTTATGGCTCTGAAATGAAGAGTGAATCAGCTCCATGGATTTTAGGGAACACTACTGATGTGTGGAAGCAGTATGGTAATCACTTCTGTCAATGCATTCTGCTCCCACATATGTGAAATAACCAAAACATGCACAGGAATGTGGCTGGTGTCAGTTTACCCTCTCTTGGTGTAAGACATATCCCACACTTGGCTCAGCCACAAAGAACATCTTCAATCTCCTCTCAGCAAAAGGCATTGGAGTGACCTTGACAGAACACAGAAATTGATACTGAGTCTAAGTGACTGGCCCAAAGTGTTTAAATTTTACTCTGCAGCAGCTGGGATGTGATTCTCACGTGCTGAACCAGAAACAGACTGCAGCATTTGCTGAAGACAAACCTTGCCAAAGGCTGTCAGGGAGGGACACTCCATCTCCTCCAGGTCACTGTGCTTTCCCACAACAAAACAGTTCTTGGAAAGATTTCTCACAATTTCAGGCCCAATGTGAGCATCAAATTTATTCCTTTTTAACTCACAGAATGTCTCAGAGCATCACAACGTTATGATGAAGCTTCTGCCTTCCCCTCTGGGCCCTCCAAGCTGTCCAGGTGATGGAGTGTGGCAATGACAGAGTAACTGAGGCTGGAGAGGAGCTCCACGTGTTTGTCCAACCTGCTCAGGCCAGGGCCCCACATCACAGGTAGGTCAGGTAGCCCAGGACCTCACCCTGTTGAGTTTTTAATGTCTCCAAAGATGGAGTCTCCTCAACTCCAGTGACCCCCATTTCAGCACTTACCTGATATAGGGTGATACCTCACCCTGATATCCTAAATTCCTAAAAATGACAAGTCTTGAGCTCCAGCAGCACAGCCCTAGCACCACAGTACTGGTTATTCACTTTGGTCAGAATTTCTTCTTTGACCTGTAAGATGTTCCTCATTTGTCAGTTCAGATGGAGCATTCCCACAGGAATGCCATCCCTCCTACAAACTGCCACCATGTCCTGACATCTGTCAGCTGGAAAATTCCCAGCTGTGTTTTATGTGATAAATCCACTGCTCCCATCAGAGATCTGCCCTGCCTCAGCTGGCTGCCCTTCACACTGCACTGCTTGCTGCCCAGGACATATTGATAAAAAATGCATGTCTGATACAGGCTGGGAAAGGAGGGAAAATTGTAACACTCAATCAACAACATGGACACCTTCCAGCAACAAACCTCTGCCTTCAAACAGAGATGGATCACAAGCAAGTAGAGCCAGCTTCTGATTGCTCTTGCACTAAGGAAACATTACCAATAAAAATACAAAGAAAAATAAAGGTAATAAGAATTTGAACTTGGCTTAGGCCGTGTGTCTTATATGGACATGCAGGCAAAAGAAGAAGGAAAACACGTCCAGATAAATTGAGGTTGCACATTTATAAGTTAAGAAAGAAGAGGTCAAGTTTTAACATTTTTTCCACCTAAAAGCAGGGTGTGACCACTATAAGCAGCTCATCTAAAACCCATTCCTGAGTTTCACAGCAAAGTTCACTGTACCCTCACATTCACTATGGGATCAGGCACAGAGAAAACAGAGGGACTTTGACTTAAGATTGCCAATCCAAACAACAACAGGAGCTGTAATCCTGTGTCTGATGAGTTTTCCAAACACAGCCATATACCCAAAACCTGAAACTGAAGTATTTCATTCTCAAGATCAGCTGAAGAACTCTGAAGCATTGAAGTGGAGTAGGAAGAAGAAGCCTACCAAGAGCACAACCATTTCTAAATCCCCTTGGGCTGACTCCAAGTACTTAGATAAATAAGAAGCATGGACAGATGCCAACCCCCCCCTCACAGGCAGAACCCTGCTACTTGGACAAAACTATCCCACAACATCCAGAACTGTCAGAGGTGAAGGATGCACTGGTTTGCTGGCAGGCAACTTTCAAAGAGAATCATTAAGCTCCATCTCATTCATCCCTGGAAGTGGATGTCCCATCCCTGAAAGTGTCCAAGGCCAGGCTGGATGGGGCTTTGAGCAATCTGGGATAGTGGGAGGTGTCCCTGCCTATGAAAGGGAAGGAGGTGGGCTTTGAGGTCCCTTCCAGACCAAACCATGCTGATTCTCTGATTTCACTCCACAGAGCTGGACACACTGCCCTACTCAAAGGGGGTAAATGGGACTCAACAAGCATTCATCAGTCTGCACCTTTAGCTACTCCTCCTGCCTGGAGGGCAGACACACCTGGAATCTGTCTGACACTTCTTTCTGCTTGAATTATGCAAGGTGCTGGCCCCTGTGCTCCTTCCTCCTCAATGGAGGGGTTGGGAAGGGCTAAACAGTTAGTGTTGGCCTCAAGTTGAGATGCTCTGATTTGCTCTAGAAAAACCCCAAGAGCAGACCTGGACTTGAGTAGCTACTGCAGGAAATTTTATCAGAGACTGAGCTGGTCCAGAAGAGCATCAGGCCTGCAGGACACAAGAATGATTCCTGAGCATGGAATGGTCCTGAAGTCACCTCAGACATTTTGGAGTGCACCAGAACCCTTCAGTCCATTAAAACCAGCACATCTCACTCTCCACAGGCAGCAGCATTGGGCCCTTCATCATACAACAAATAGGATCCCAAGCAGAATGGGACGTGCATCTGGTTTATTATCAATTAAAAGCAGGAAGCTACAAACCACACTTTAGAGCAGGAGGAGCAGAGCAAAGCCTGCTGAATGCATCCCTGGGAAACACTGGTGCCCTCTGCAAAATTAGCCATGTTTCAGCAATACACTTAGTGGAATTATCTGAGGATCAAAATTACTAAATGTTCCATGAAGACCCTGGATTATTGTCCTGTGGTGTTGTGTCAACAATACAGAGAAATAAAGTATGAGAAAAAATACCCTTAGAATAAAAGGAGGATTGTGCTCTCACCTGCCCCATTACTACAGCTCCAAGTAATCAAACATGGATATAATTTTGCTGTTCCTTAAAATGAAACATTTCAGCACAAAATAATGGCTTCTGCTCCAACCCAATGTGACAAATCCAGCGATACACACACCAGGCAATCTACTTCGTTACTGTTTCAATAAAAATGATTTCATGGGTTCTTTTTTTCCTTCCTCCCCTGAGACACCGGCATATTGGTGATTACTTAGGATTATAGCAGTGCTTATTCCATTAAGCAATCCAATTCACCAGGCATTGCTGACTTAGACGTGCAGTTCCACAAAAGGCTTGGTACTGCTCTCTGTTTCCTAGGAAATGTGAGGCCCAAAGAACTGGATGCAGAGACTGGGAAGCTCCCATCAACTGGAATGCCTACACAGCCTGAGGACTGAGATCCTGGGAGCAATTCTCTGCTGGCATTGCAGGAAAAATCTGCCAAAGTCCATGGACCAGAGTAAGGGGAAATTGTTTTCAACCTGTGCTATTGCTATCCAACAGAACAGCACAGCAGGTCCGAGGAAAGCAGTGAGAAAGTGGTCCCTGAAATAAATGCCAGGACATGAGGGCATGTTTGTCACCACTGTTCACTGCTGCTCAGGTCTTCTTCCCATTTTGCAAATGTTCAACAGCAAATCAAACTCAATGGAAGAAGTCTTTTTGGATCAACGTATGTTACTGCACACCCAAGTCATCTCCTTCTGTAGAGAACCACAAAGTCCCCTCTAAAAGGTAAAGCAAAGCAATGCTTTTATACCATCTTTTATTTAATTTAATCACAAGACAAGAACAGCTTCTCCAAATGTGCTTTTTCTAGAAAATGTGCCTGTTTTTTACCAGTCAGGGCAAATCACAGCACTTTGTGCTGACCTCAGTATCTCTTCTACAGCCTACAGGAGATTATCTGCTCCAGCAGTTAAAGAATCTTCCTAAAGACAGAAAAACCTCGTCTTTGATAAACAAACACTCTGTTAGCATTCCAGCCAAAGCATAAGAAGTTCACTGCAGAAGCTGGATTGATTATGTAAGGCATTGATTCCTGCCTCACACATTTTTTTTTTTGCTCTATAATAAAGATGTTTGAGAGCCAGAAATTCAGCAGCTGCAGTAATAGATGGAAGAGAACTTACTATAACTAGCAGACAATCTGATCCCAAATTTGAATTTTTCTTTCTTTCAAAAGCATAATTAAATACTAGGAGCTGAAATAAATCTACTTAATACACCCTGAATCATTTCACGCCGACATAAAGCAAAATTCAAGGGACTGAGGAGAGATCAAAACAGAACCTTTGCCTGCATCAACCAAAATTGACAGCAGCACTATTAAGAAAAGCACCACAGTAAAGCAAAGTAATAGTCTTAATTTACTGCTGAATCTTTCAGTTCTGTTTCCTTCCCTTGCCTTCCTTGGAAAGTGCATGTTTTATTTATGATTAGAGGAACTTATCCCTGAAGGGCATGTCTCACCAAGCTGATCTTTTAGGGGACAAAGTAAATTTAAGATGAACTTGGTCTGCTTCAAATTGCCAGGATGTTATTTGAGTCCATGAATTTCTGTCAGGTTCTCTGAGTCAGTTGCTGTGTCTGGGTTATCGAGGAAGGAGCAGGCTCTGCTGCTGGGATTAGGAATGGTTTACTTTCACTCAATACTTCCTTTCACCATCAAAGACTCCTTGCAAACCTAATAACAGACTCCAGAGAGACATGAAAAGCTCCCTTTACTGATAAACTAAGCCAAAGCTCTGCAAAAAAAAAAAAAAGCTGGGCAAAAGGAGTTAAAAATCCATCCACTTGTCTTTGTCCCATTTCATCCTACACAGGATTTCAAGGGACGGATCATTATCAATGGCACCAAACACTTCAGAACAACAAACAAAAACTAACACACCAACACACTCCCTTCTAACTCCAGCACTCCTCGTTCCTTATTCAGCTGACCTAAAACCCTTTCTAGGTTATCCTAGACTCCTTGGAACTGGACAGCTTAGGAATGTCAGCCTTGAATTATCCACCCACACACAGCACATTCCTGTTCCACCTCTGGAGATCAAACAGGATCCTTCTCCTCACCCCAGCCTGCACGTTTCCAACGGGAGCAGCGGACACGGTCTCTTGAGCAAGCTCAGGCTTATATTTAGCTCCAAAGTACAGATTTGACAAGTGTTTATATTTAGATGGAGAGTCAATAAGCTCCACTGGAGGCTGAACATTTGATTTAATGGGCACCCTTTGCACCTATTGTAGTGGGATTTTTCATCAGCACGGGCCAGACCTGAACAGATGTTACGAGGTTTTAACTTTTGTTCCACACCAAAGAGATGGATATGGAAGGAATGATGGCAGTGTATTGCTCAGTACATCAGTTTGTTTGTGTCCTGCCTCCAGCAGATGAAAGGAATCTTACCCTTGCCTGATGACTAAATAGTTCAAGGGAGAAGGAAAAAAAAAAAAAAAAGAAAAAGAAAAGCCAAGGATTAGTCCTATGAAACTGCCCTTTCTGGAGCTAATCAAATCTTATTTGCACTAATTTGATCCTTATTAGACTTTTCAAGGAAGATTTTCCCCGGGCCATCTAAAAAAAATTCTTTTTTCATTCTCATGCTGTTTGGAGGATGAGAACACATTTACATACAAAAAGCAAATGATCCCCAGATTTTGCAGCAACCCTGAGATGCTGTTTGCACAGAAAATCCTCTGAAAGCAAAGAGACCAGGACTGAGAACCTGCTGTTGCCCTAACTGCAAATTTTTGTTTAGCTCTTCGTTTGAGTGTTTGTTCATCCCATTAGAAAACTCTTAGCACTTGCAAATAATTGAAGTCCCTGCCAGGACAATGCTGAGTCAAATGCTTCACTATACAAGGCAATTCTCTAAGTACTCTTCCAGATATTTGCATCAGACTTTACCTCCAGCTTTCTCAGCTTTATCACACCAGATTTAAGTTCTGCCAGCTCTATCAGAAGTAAGTTAACACTCAAGTGTCACAAAACAGCCTGGAATGACAAAATGGAAATGCCCATCAAAAGCTACAAGAAGTTTGTTATGGTTTGTTATGAGAGCCCAAATTTTCCCACATTGCACAGTTCTTAGAGGTCTGACCTGTGAAGCTGAAAGATGACAGCTCCTCCTAGCTCCAACTTCTCATCTCAAGACAGGGCACCAATATTTGTGGAATAAGGAATAACACAAGTTAAGAAAATATTCCAAGCATGAAGAATCAACTCAAGCTCAGCTCTCTGAATTTGAAGGATGAACAGAGGAAAAAGTGCTTCAGATCCTGGAATATATTCTTGATAAAGTAACATCTCTCCTGCCCTGCTGCCCAACTCCCTGTGTGGAGAGAAGCAGGTGAAAATTAGAAAAGAAAACGCATCACAACACAATAACACTGTCTCTCAACAGCAGAGATATTGTTGGAAACCCACAGAGTGCTGAGCATTAATTAAACACTGATTGTTAATCAGGCATGGATAAAAAGCAGCTGTCCTGCAGTAAGGGCATAGAAATGTTGGAGACATTTCCTCCCTTCCCACCAACCTCTTCCTCAAAGTGGTAGCAAGGCCAGCATCAGATCAGGTCAGCCATGGCTTTATCCAGCTGAACCCTGGAAGCCAAGGATGGAATTTCTGCCATTCCCAGGGACAGCCTGCTTGAACAGAAAATACCAAAAATTCCCCAAACAAACCTCCCAAGCAGCAACTTGAAGGACAAGGGTGTTGACCTTTTTCACCCTTTTAAATCAGCTGTAGGGATGCACTGTTATTTTCACCTCCAGCGACAGCTTCAGAGGTTCTCAGGAGATGTAATTGCAGCTTGTAGCTGCTGCAAAGGTTAATGTCAATGCAACAAACAGAGCAAGCCCACAGAGCACTGAGTTTCTTCAGGTTCCTCAGCTCTGACTGACTGCTAGGAGACAGAGGAGAGGTTTGAAAGCTCTCAGCAGCATTTTGTATCATGCACAGGAGGACAATTCAGAGATTTACAGGCAATTTACAGAGATTTCTACAGACAGAATTCAAGCATCCCACTAGTACTGGCTTGCACACACACACACAGTGAATGGTGGAGGCAGATCAGCCCAAAACAGGCCAAAGCAAACACCTGGATGGATCTACAAAGACTCTAAATCACCTTCTCCAAAATGAAAAAGTCACAGTTCAGGGCAAACTCAGTGTAATTCTTGTAGCTCTCTCTCAGCCATCACATCTGGGGCAGGGAAACATCATTTAGTTAATGAAGATGTGAGGCTTGGCAGCATGGACTGAGGATTACAGACACCAGAGCTGCTCCTGTTCCTATCCCTGCTGAAGGCAGGTTTGGGACTGTGTCCCATCCTCCTTGCTACTCTCACCCTCTCACACCCCAATAGAGGGGACTTTTCTGTGTCCAGACATTGTCTCCCACTCTCCAACTGGAATCTCCAGGCATTTCCATAAAACAACTCACAGCTCACTACTACAACAACAAAACATCCCCATGATTCCATGAAAAAAAGCACCATTCCATGAAAAGCACCGGGTATTTTTCCTTCAAGAAGTTACTGGTATTGCACCAAGTGCAAACTTCTTTTTTTTTTTTTTTCCCTCTCCTAAAACGAACATTTCTTAGGCTTTGAAGCATGAAATAAGCAAGCCCCATAGAGAATGGTATTTTTAGCCTCCAGGATCACATGATGTGCCAATGGATTCTGTCAGGATCATCAGTCTTGCAAATTTAAATTGATTGAAGTAATAAGAGTGCTTGGCAAACATACCAAGCTGAAATATATGAAAGGCCAAAACTTCTAATCAGACAGCATGAAGTAAATGCAGTTCTCTTTATAACACTTCTAAACAATTCATATTTGCTAGAAAAAAAAACCTTGCTGTGTTGCAAAATTATAAAGAATTTTTTGTCTTGTTTTTTCAATTCTTTCATAACCAGTTAATTTTTTTTGTCATCACTCTGTCCTTTCTTTCCAAGTGTTTATATAAATCAGTCTGATCCGCTTTAAGAACTAATTAATTCAGTATCAAAGAATAATTTCTATTACAAACAAACAGCTGGATCTGTGCAGTTATCATTGCATTATTCTTATCCTGGATGGATGTGCAATGCAGTATGCAAAACAGACAAAAATATATGATGAAATACTCTTACAAGGCTGGATTTAGACTGATCAAAGGCAGAACAGCCAAAGAAAAACTTCAAAACTTCTCATCTTTGGTGTGGTTTTATTGTTTGGGTTTTTTTATTCACTGTGATCAGACTTTAGTATAAACCCCAATGGACAGAGATTTTCCATTCCCATGGCCAGACATCCATCACCATTCCAACTTTGGCTGAAGGCCCACACCTTCAGTATCCACAAGCATCCCTCCTACAAACACTGGAGAGGATTAAGGGCAAGAAAAGCTGAAGTAAACAAGGATAACAGAAAAACTTGTATTGGTCAAGGTCAATGAAGTTAAAAATGAAAATTAGCCAACCTGCATTGTCTTCTAGGATTTTAGGTTTCTGATGTAATGATTTTGTGCTCTGGGATGAGATGCATTGACTGAAACAAAAGATGTGTTAGGAAAAAACAGGCAACACATGGGCCAGGTTCTTTCAATTGCACCAGGACAAATCCCACTAAGATCCGTGAGTTTTCACTGGGTAAAACCAAGGGAAAGATCTCCAATAATTGCCACTGTTGTTCATTAATTACAGTGCAAAGATAACCAGAATTTCTCATGAAGGCTGGTACCTTTTTATATTTAGAATATGAAATCAAAACTTTATTCAGAGATACAGTCTCAACTAGATCACATAACTATGGTCAGAAGTAAGTGCTAAAAGAAGGTGAGTTATGGGCAAGCTCTGCTTGACTTCAGGAATACACCAAGGATGAGGTGCTAGAACAAACCTGGACACTAGGAAACAGTTTGCATTTAATCACACGACTAAAAATAATTGTCCTCTCTTTCCCATTGATTACTATCTGTACATATTCACTTTGAGCTTGCAATGACTTTCCCCAGAGCAGGAACTGCCCAATTTCTGGCCAAGCATGGGAGGCTGGGAGCTAAGCATAGTGTCCAAGTTCACAGCAAGCTTCAGGCATAAAATTTCATGTTCCCTTGCTAAGATCCAGAGACTGAGTCCAACTACACCCAGAGATTCTCCAGGGATTTCTCATAGTTTCAAGAAAAACTGACTGCTGTACCATGGTTTTAATACATTTCCATTAAAATTATATTACAATGTGTGTCTTGGTTTATCTAGCAAATGTTAGACTTTATAATAATGGGTATTTGTATATAAGGTAATACAGAAATAAAAGGTGGTCAGATTAACCTTAACTGTCCCTTCTGGCCTTAAAAACATCTATCAGTCACAAGGCTTTAGGAACACTTACAGAGCCAGCTGATCCAGCTGCCAGACAAACCCAGACAAGGAATCCTCCCTGACCAGATAAGAGCTCCCTGGATCAAACATCACTGGAATCTAAGTATGGCACTGGTGGCAGCAGAACCCAGCAGCCCTGGAGGTTCTTCACAGCTTGCTAGGAAAATTCCAGTCCAGGCAGGATTTTTTTTTTCACTGGTGCAGGTGAGCACCAGAAGTGGTAAAAGCTGAGCAGAGCTTATACCAAAGGCATTTTAAACTTTTACTTTCCTCATCTTGGCACATCACAAAGCTCAGATGTGAAGGAGACATCTGGAGCCAAACTACCAGAGAAGATAATTACTTGAGAAGTGGTTCCAAGATAGAGCTGTCCTCATGAAAATTCAGAAAGACCTCAGAGGTTCAGGGTAGCTAGCACCTCAGGGTGATAGCTACAAGGCACATTTCAGGACTTATCAAAACTTCTTTTCCCACATGCTTTTCAAGCAGACACACTTAGAAATCTGGATGCATTAGACCTGCATGAATTAGATCAGATAGACAAGCAGGGAAATCTCATAGAGGAGAAAATGTAGAGCTTGCTTTTATTTAGTTATTTATCATGTTTTCTTTAATGTGTGTCAGATTAATGAGGAGTAAAATCATTAACAGAAGGTTCCACAGAGCTGGAAGAATGCAGAATACATTTCATTTCTCCTACTAGCCACCCCAGGAGATTCATTTGCAAGTTCTCAAGAATTCAAGAATTCACAGAATGGTTTGGGTTGGAAGGGACTTTAAAGATTATCTTGCTCCAGTCCCCCTGTCATGGGCAGGGACACCTTCCACTATCCCAGGTTGCTCAGAACCCCATCCAGCCTGGACTTGAACACTGCCAGGGATGGGGCAGCCACAGCTTCAGTGGGCACCCTGTGCCAGGGCCTCAGCACTCTCTGAGTAAAGAATTTCTTCCTAAAATCTAATCCCAATCTTTCCTGTCTCAGTTTAAAACCATTCCCCCTGTCCTGAACAGACAGCAGATGATATTTTTGTTCAAAGCCAATTTAAACTCCAAGTTACCACAAAGCACTCTAAAAGTGATCTCCGTTTCTGAAGTGTTTGTGTATCCCAAGGCTCTGATCCCAGTTACATCAGTGTGAACCTGAAATAAATTCCCATGCTGTAAAGGAGTTATTCATAAGCAGCTACTTTGATCCCAAGCTCACAAATGGCCACATTTCCCAGCCTGGAGGAGAGGGTGACAGCTTAACAAGGCAATATTTAAAAAAGCATTTTCAAACTTGAGCAAACTCTGTGTATTCTGCATCTAAAAACTAACCTGACTGTCCACAGGAGCTTATGTGTCAGATGCTCAAAATCTGGGCTATAAATAGACTCCAGCAGTCTTCTGAAAAGCACCGAGACATGAGAATTGTCAAACACAGACAGAGCACCTAAATATTCAGTGATCTAATTTTGATCTCACTCACAGAAGGTATACACTGGTATAACGCTGTAATTTTTTTTAAATGGAGAGAGGATTCATCTAGACACAAGATTACTAACCTATATTTGTTTCTATTTTTAATGCTTGTAGTTAATTATTTATGTTACATGGCATGTTTAAGATAAGAACATATTGCTGCTCTAGAAAAAAACTAATAGAATAGGCTTTCCTGCTTTCTCAGATAAAAGAAAATAACAAAGATACAATCCTCTCTAATTTCACACAACAGTCCTGTCTTCCTGTGATCACTAAATTAACAGTGCTGCAATCACTTTGAAATAGTATTTAACATTTAAAGTTATTAGTCAGCTGTTTGCTTTTCTACAAAGAACTCAACACACTCCACAAAGCAGCAGACAAAACCTGAGCACGCCCAAGTGATCTGCTCACCCAGCTTGAGTCCTTCTAGTCTGCAAGTTAGATCCTCAGAAATGCCCATTGAACAGGGCAAAAGAAACAAGCACAGGCTGACAGATGAGAAAATAAGTACAGGCCAAGATCAAAATTAACTCACTTTATGCACTGGTAAGTGCAGTCAATTTGCAAGCAGATTTAAACAAGACAAAATGCAGCAGAGGGGAAAAAATAGACCAAGGGCTACTTCTGCAGCCCTGACACCAGGAAACATTCCCATTCCTTTCAGTGGTTTTGCCTGAGTCAGAAATCCAGCTCTAGAACCCGACTAACAGCTGAATATCCAACCCACAGACAACTCTTCCAGAATCAGAACCTCTCTCTAAATCATGCAGCAGACAGCAAAACTCCGCTTTTCATCAGCTTCTTCTCCATCTCCCAAGACACCAAAGTCACAAAGGGTTTGTCACCAACATGTAAAACTCAAGCTTTGGGACTCAATGAAAAAAAAAAAAATACATGGTTCTAGGGAAGACAGCAGGCAGCTTATTTGAGGCAGCTTTTCTACACCATGAAAAATGAGACTGCGGCACAGAGGAGTCCTGATCCCCCTTTGAGTTGTGCAAGGATTTTGAAGCTTAAACCAAAGTTAGGCCACCAAGAATGCAGCACTTCAGTTACAAAGAACTAGGGGTGGAAAAAATCCTTAAAATATTAGGAGTTAAAATGTTAGTGAGTCACACTAACAAGAGACATATTGATGATTATGAACTTAAAAAATAATCCTCATGAATTTCAGAAAGGAATGTGATGATGGCCTATCCAGCTGGGACTTGGAATGTGGCAAAGGTTGAAGAGTTCAGCTTCTTGGGTCCTTTCCCTAGGTGGCCACAGGGAGACACTTCCTCCTAGATACCATTTTTAGGTAGGTCTGCCATCAACCTGATCTAACCTAACCCCAGGAGTCACTGCTCCCTGTTCTTGTACTTTACAGCCTAATCACAGATCATTCAGAATTTTCAGCCATGGGCCAGGTGTTAGTTTTGAATTCCAGCCCCTTCACCACTCAGACCTCCCATGGACACAGCTGCAACTCTTGGTCCAACTCAGCATTTTCATGAGGTGATGAAGTGGGAGATGTTTGGCTGATGGGCCAATCTGCTGTTCAATGGATAGTCTTGAATTCCCAAGGCTACAGGCCAAAAGGGAGTAGGCAAGACAGCCTGGACTAGACAATCTCAAACAATCTCCTGAACACTTGCAATACCACACAGTACTTATTTATCAGGACCATTAAATACATTTCTTCTGGTATTTAAACAGTTTCTCCTTCCTGATCCCTTTTGTCTCCTGTAATTTGTTGTGTAGGTGAATTTCTCAACCTGTGCCAAGGTCGGGGTAGTGTTTACAACGCATTTAAATCTAACTCCAAACGGTACCTGAGCCTTTGCTTGCCATATACCACATCTAACAATGTCACCATCTGTGAGCAATATGCTGACATGACTTCACTTCCCAAGCGCTGGCAAAATGCTGGGAAGAAAGATAACAAAGTTGCAAAGATCATTTCAAAGTCACTGATAACTTGGCCAAAAATTTTGTCTCATTATCTGCCCAGCTCTTGCCTTGATCTCCTCATAAAAGACAAGGAAAAGCACAATTTTATCTTAACATATATGTTTTTAATTCTTAATGGAGCAATGAAATATTGGATCTTTAATGTGCCTCTGCAGCCACTGTTCTGTGGAGAGGTAAATCCTGAAGAGTAATGAGGTGGCACCAAACCAAGGCCTGTCTGGAGCTCCGGGATGCATTTCACATCAACAATTTGGTCCAGTATAAAAAGCACCAGTCTCAGTTTTGGGAAGGCAATGGAATTTTTAAACTTAGCTTAAAAATGTTACAGGGAGCATCACAGAAACAAAGAAGTGGTTTGGAAGGGACCTGAAAGACCATATTGTTCTAGCCTCCCACCATGAGCAGGGACACCTTCCATTAGAGCAGGTTGCCAAAGTATCTTTGACAATGCTAGGCTGGAGAAATAAATTGGAAAAGAGTGGAAAAATACAAACTTGAATAGAAAATAAATAGGAACAGTCAGATGTAATCAGCAGCCCATGTCCTCTATTCCCATCAAAATACCAGACCAAATAATCAAACAGGATACATGAAAAGGAAACCAGGAAAATGCCAGTCAGAGCTTCCTTGAGCCTAAATCCCATCAGAGTAATGTCATTTCTTTCCATGACAGAATAACAGGTTGGTGAATAGTGAAGGACAGGAGACATTACAGATGTTGATGCCAGGACAGCTCCTGGCACTGCCCAGCATGACAGGACAGGGAAACAATTTAACCAGGAGGAAAAGTGCTCAAGAGCCAACCCTGGCTTGCCAGCAGTGGGTCCCTGTCAGGCAAAAGGATTTTAAGAGAAGGTCCTTTTAGATTTGTTATTTCCATAATAGGGAGTTTAATAATTATGCTTAAAGTTATATTAAACAAGAAGGCTCCAAGTACACTGAAGAAAGAACTGGAATTATTTTAACAACGTGGAGAAATTCATCTGGAAAAATAATTATTTGCAAAAGTGAAAGGTTAGTCCCATCTACATGGAGAATCAGCTATACAGACACAATTCAGGGAATAACTGCAGTTTTCCAGAAGAGGACTGGGAGTTTAGAGGAAACCCTAAGCTGAAGCTGCATCACCTTTTGTACAGTTGCCAAAAATTTAGACACAGAAATGAGATGAACAATCCATTGTATATCAAGGATATGAAGTAATTCTTCTCTGCAAGGCTGCACAGGTGAGATCTCAACTGAAGACCTGGGTCCAGTTTGAGGAATGAAATTTTAAGTAAAGTGATGGCATAGACTTCAGAAGATAAAGACAAGAAGGAAGTTTCCAGAAAGAATGACTACACAGAATGAATGGAAGAATTTTTCCAATGAGTGGAAAGAATGACTACACAGAATGAGCGAAAGATGAAGGAAAACAAGAAAAAAAGGTTCTGACTTGTATAAGATATTGCTGCAGAGGAGGAGACCAGTCACAAGGTACTAGGACAAGAACAGGGTCTGAGCTAGAGCAAGAGAGATTTAGTCATGAGAAAACCAGAATGAATGAAGCACTGGAACAGAATGCCTGGAAAGCAGGCAATCCCCACCACAGATGTTTTCAGGATGGATTAGACCTGTATCCACTGAGAATGATCCAGGTGACTCTGCCCACTAAGACACAAGTTATTTCTCCACACCTCTGCCAGCTCTGCAGTCTGTTTACCAGGTGATCACTGCTCAAACCACAGAGTTCACCAATGAGCACCAATTTTTGTAAAAGTGGCCAAATCCCAAACACTGTAGACAGTCAAAACTCCTGACTCTGGAACCTGCATTGATGACAGAAATATCAAAGAACCAAGTCAGGTTCTGCCACTTTTCACCGTATAACTTCATTGGAGGGACAAATCATTATTCAGCCTGGATAACATCCCACTTGAGAAGGAAGATCAGGGCAGACTGACTCACAATTTGGATGCCTGTCCATGATTTTGCCAAGTTTCAGGACAGCCTTTGTGGCTTCACACTTGCATCCGAACTCCACAATTACTTTAAAATGTTCTGCTGTAAGAGAATAATCCATAATAATTATGGAAGGTCAGGGAACAAGCAGGCATAAATATTCTGTTAGCTCCTCCTGATACTTCATGATGGGGAGCTTTATTAATGTGTCCGGGACACGTCCCCCAGCCCACTTCAGAAATGCTTTCCGACATCTCTTCAAAAAAGATAAAGATGATGATTGTCCAAGAAGTCAGAGGGAATTAGAAAACTTTCCTCCAAAATCAAATGGGGGCACACATAGCATTAAAAGTAGGTGCTGGGGCAGTAGGATTAAGGCATCCTTTCACCAGCCTTGAGGCAAAGGTCAAACCTGGTCAGGATCTGCTCCAAAGGCTGCATTCCAAATTATTGCAGCTCTGAGCAGCTCCTTGCTCACACAGCTCCAAGCTGCTGGATATATTAGCCACTCCATATACTGCTCATGATGCAGTGAAGATCATGGGCTCTGCTGTGCTTTAACTTCACTCATCCAGTGGGGATAAAGTTTGAGTAAAATGTCACCATGGCCAAAATCCCCAAAGTTGAAAATTTCAAAACTTTCTCTGCTCATCTCACAAGTCCACGCCAGGCAAGTGCAAGCTCAAATTCATGGGCTGGTTGCCCTTTTCCTCTGATCCACTCCAGGCACATGACATTTTACTTCCTCTGTTGCTTCCACTTTTATGTTCTGATGGAGCAGATACCTTTGCATCTCCACCCCTGGAAGACCTTTCAGAGGGCAAAGGGATAAACTTCTGGTACTTCGTCTGTTTTTTCCCATTATCAGCACATTTATGAAGAATATAGAGTGAATAAGTTGCCAGTTATATCTGTAACCATCCAATTTAAAAGATCATCAAATAATTTATGAAAATCTATAAATTCATCTAGTGATATGCTCCCCATCACCTGTTTATATTTATGTGTTTATAATAAGATTAATCAACCAGACTAATTTTACATTTAATTATTGCTTTGCTCAGAAATTGAGGGACTAAATATTTCTCTCTTGGACAATTAATTCCTCTGCTTTTGACACCCTTCTCTGCCACATTACAAATGATAAGTTACATCTGATCACAATTAACATCCAACCTTCAGCACTTTAACATCATCTCAGTATCAGCCACTTCTTTGCACTTACGCTTATGAAAGCAAAACTGAATTTTGTATTTCATCTCCAGAGCAGAGCCATCCCATCCAGCAGCATTACATAAATGAGATTCACACCAGTGGGAAGAGCCTAATAGATTTTGTAGGTCAGTGCTTCTGGCAGATGTTTCTCTAAAGACTCCTTGGAGTTCAAGGGAAAAAGACTTTCAACTAGATTTTCGAAGGCACAGTCCAGTAAAAGTTAATAAGAGTGGGGAAAACACAGAAGAGGGAAAGACCTCGATTGATTTGAAAATGTTTCAAAAATTCAGGGCACACGAGGACAAAATAAAAAATATTCCACAGAGAACAACTCAAAAATAAAAATAGCAGCAGTGGCTAAGAACAGCTCTTCAAAGGGATGTCAGACTTCACAATACTTTGTGCAGCAGCGGTGACTAAAAAGGCTTTGCGTTGTCGCCACATGGTGATATCAGAAACTTGCATTCATTTGGGGGGAAAATAAATAAATAACAAAAACACATACAGCAGAATAACAAAATGCAACCATGGGATGGGTGCTTTAAATCCTATTTATAAACCCCTAGGGTATATTTCCTTGCTCAGTGCAGTCACCACAATGTCAAATTCTAATTTGCAACACAGGTCACAAATGTCACAACTGGCAACACGATGGATGGCATGAGTGGTAAAAAACAATTTTTAAGGACTTAGCCTTTAAAATAAACAGAACTGGTGGCATTTCTTTATTGCCTGTTTTAAACCTCATCATTACAATGAACATTAAATTCATCAACAGAAAAACTTTTATGCCTTATATGAGCCCTCTTGAGCACAATGTTTTCTTTCCCTGGTCTCTGAAACGTCTGCAGAAGCCTCTCCCTAACCTGCAGGAGAAAGAGGGAGAAGCTTACTTTTCCTTCTCTGGGCACCATGACATACTTGTGAGCCTAATAACATCCTTCCAAAGTAGATAAAATATTAAATATTATCATTACATTACACCAGCAAAGAAATAAGATGCCAATAGTCAGCCACCAGTTTTCTACAAGTACAAAACTGACCTTGGATTTATTATTTCAAATAAGAGGAGATGATCATCATGAATATTTGATAACATTTTCTGTAGCCGTAATAAAACAACTCCATTCCCTCAATTTTTTAAAACTGCGAAGTGTTCACACTCATCATCTGCATTGCTCTACAGATCTTTACCAATAGCTGTGATTCTGCAAAGTTATCTTTTATTCCTTTAATTTCAGACCAAAACCTGAAACTGTCCTGTGGCATCATTTGATGTTTTTTTACTGCATCACCTCAAAGTCCCAAACAAAGGCAGGTGTGCCTTGTGAGGCTCCTGGCATCCCACTACACCCTGAGGAAGCAGCCAAAGAGTCCAAAGCCAATTTCTCTCCTCCCAGGATAGTATCTTATCTCAGTGCTGGAAGGAATTGTGAAATAAAACACGTGTTAGCTCCACAGGATGTTTATTCATAGTTAACACACCAACATTTTGTTCTCTTTCTCCTCCCCTCTCTCCACAAAATCAGGGGATGGGAAGCACCTGCCTCCAAGATTTCATGGGAGTCATCCTCTTTCCTCAGCAGAAGAGCCAAACCCAAAGAGACAGCAGCAAAGAAACCCTACAACAGCAAAATGGACAAAGTCACATCCCTACAAATTCATGGAAGAAATAGCCATCAAAAGCTACCAAAATAGACAAACACCAAGAACTTCCCAAAGCACAGATCAATGGTGGATGGAATCACACCAGGAACTTCCATTATTCTCTTCCCTGCACATTTCCTGAAGTTGGTCACTGCCTGAAGCTGGATGTTAACTAGATGTGTCTTTGATAAGATTTCTTTGATAAGAAAAATTGTATGCAGCACATCTCATCTCCAGGAATGAGGTAATCCTGCAGCTCTCCCACTGTGGGAAAACCAAGAGCCCCTATTTCTAGCTGTGTTTTTATAAGGTCCATCAGGGCTTCAGAACTTTTGTGCTCTACAATTCCTGGTAATTCTACTTGAATTTGGCCATCACATTCAAAAGTTACATGGAGGGGGGTAGAGATGGTGTTCACATAAGCCTTGTTTCCTTAAGAAACCAGGTTAAAAAAACCAACAGCTGAGGAGTTACAAGACGTTCTGTAATCTGCTTTTAAAACACCCCAGAACGAGGCGCAAAGTCCTAACGGGCCATACGACGATGTGTTTGACAAGGAGCAAGTGCTTACATTAAGGAAAACAACATCATCCTTAAAAAAATGATTCTGTGATAAAAGAGAGACCCAGTAGCAACTCCAAAGAGAAGGAAAAATTATTCCATTATAAAAGAGACCCAGTAAAAACTCCAAAGAGCAGGAGCCTGCTCAGTCACAGACCTACCAGAAGGCACAGGATGATTCTTGCCTTTCTAAATCATTCCTTTCACTCTCCTGCAGACCTTAACAGACTGCTAGAAAAATACCATGAATTATAGAGTATGAATGATGTCAAAGCCTGTTCTCAGAGGAAGGCTGGAACAGCAATCATGTATTCTTCAGTTTGGGAATACACAGACACAAATTTTGTTCCTAACCTATAAAAGAAAAAAAAAGGCTCTGCACATCAAATGCACCAAGTACATTTCCTTTCAGATCCTTCCTTCCACCAGCCCAGTCTAACCACAGACAGGGAGAGAAGGGAGGCTGATAGGATGAAAAGGAAAATCAGGACCATGGAGAGTGACTTAAGTCACCAAAATACACAGGGAAAGCATAAATACAGCAGAAGACCCAGGGTCTACACAGCCACTTCAAACTGCACTGTGCAATTCCAGTGGCTTTCAGAGACACCTGAACGTGACAGAAGATGGCTGTAACCCTCAAATGAAGTCCTATGAATCTTGGTTTTGTGTGCAAGGAGGATATTTGGCAACTCTGGCTGCTCTAAACTGCAATTTCTGTCCACAGTACCAAGTAGGGAAACAGAAAAACTTGGGGATCATGAACAGAATGAGATTACTTGCTTTAGGCAGCCCCACACCATCCATCATCCACAGGGAGGACATGAAGGGCAACAGTCATTAAAGCACCAGAGGATTCTCCTGCACTAAGGTGATCATTTTCCAGGTATCACACTGCTTCACCATGGAGAGGAAGAAAAAAGTCATTTAAAATTATCAGAACATTGACATTGTTCTCCAAAGCCAGAAAATCATGTTTAAAAGGGCTTAAGTTTCGTTGGCAACTAAACCTAAAACACCCTCAGCTGTGAACATCCCATGTCTGGGAGCAGCCTTGGAACTAAAGTAAATCTGAACCCTGCCAACTGAGTTACTGTTCCTACAGCAAACCTGAGATTCCAGCTAAAATAAGAGACCAAAGACAACATCTGTTAATAATGTGCAAATAACAGTGACAGGTTTCTTCTACCCTCCATTCCCTTACACAGGGCAGATCTGGGAGCTGCAGCACCCACTTTTCTTTGCCTTCTTAAAGCAATAAACTATAATGAATCTCTTATCTCCACAAAGTGCTACAAAACTTCACTAAACTGCACAATTATTTTATACCAATAATAATTAAGGTGCACATTTTCAAGGCAGTGCCTCTAAAAGTCAGGCACACAAAATCTGCCAGCACTGCAGCTTCACACTCAATCTCCAGTGGTATTTCCAGGTCTGCCCAAGAGACTTTGGCTCTCAGAGGAGACACTGCTGTACCTGTGCACAGTGTGAATATCTAAATTTAAGAAAGTTCTCTTGATTCTGCCCAAATGCAGACACCTTTTCTTCTGGCTGCCTTCTCTAAACCCACAGCTGGGGTCACCTGTCTCCACCAGGATGCTCAAAACAGTCTCTCAGAATTCACTTCAAAGCAGAAGTGCACAAAAATACTGCACAGACCCCAGCTAGAAACAGAGTTGCCCTAATTTGATCTAATTAACCTCCTTTCCAGCACTGAAACAAACAGGATGCCTTGGAAAACCCAGTTAAGCAGCCTCCTCACCACTTTCCCCTGCTGCAGAGCATTTGTGGGTGAAGGACAACTCCTGAATCTCTGAACAACCAGTCAGGGCAGCATCCCAGAGCAGATGGACACAGGAATTTGTATTCCTGGACACACAGCTCCATGAGGAGGTCAGAGGACAGCTGTGCACTCCCCAGCACACTGAGATCAGCCCAGTGCTCCCTGCTTTGTGGAGCACAAGCACAGACAAACCCGTGCACGCTGCCACAGGGCCCCCCAAGAAGAGGGACAGAAGGCAGGGCTTGTATGGATGAATCACCTCGACAGGACACATATGGCTTGGCACACCAACAACAGCTCAGCTCAGTCTTTCAGCTAAAAAATGCCTTTTGTTCCTTCCTCCAAGGCTTGTTTTCCAATGCATGTGAAATGTGGCACTTCTTTAGTTACATTTCAGACCTCGATTCTTTCTCCTTAGCAGAAATGTTCTTGAAATATTTCATTTTCTTTTTATCTAATTCCTCACTTCCCCCCCACCCCCCTTTCATCCTACCCTGGAAAGAAAAAATTCATAGGAAATTGGGAAACTTCATCAAATATGTCCCTGGTAAAGGCTAAGTTCAATCACTTTCCACCTGGTCTTTGTGTTAGCAGCCCTACTGAGTACTGAGCACTGGGCAAAAGCTTTCTCACACATAGAACCAATGATCCTCAGGTAGAAGTCCAAACCATGGTACAGAAACATCATGGAAAGTTCACCTCCCTGCTATCCATGCTGTCAGCAATGAAGAATTTCCTCTAGTGAAGCACTTTGAAGCATCCCACTTGCACACAAGCTGCTACAAATCCTAGCCCCTGTAACGTATCACACAACAGGTTATTTCTGGCACTGCAGAGAAAAACCCCAATCTGCACCCACACAATTCCAGGGCTGCACACTCCACATGCCAAGATTCATCTAAGAACAGATTTTAAAGTTCCAGAATTCAGATATGTAAAAGAAAAGAGTTGTAATGACTGCACTTGTCCACTGCTTTGTAACAACTCTGCCATCTCACTTCAAGATGCAGAATGTAAATCACACCATGAGAACTAATTTTCTCTCCCCTGACAGAGAACATGTGTTCCAGCCCTGTTTCATGCTTATCTTACACAGGCACAGGTGATTCTAGTGCTGTCCTCAGAACATTTAGGTGTATGATGCCTGTTAGCTGGAAAGGGTCTTCAGAGTTGTCTTCCCAGGAATCCTAGGAAAAATCAGTCCCCGGCAGGAAAGTATATTTTTTCATTAAGTTGCCAACTACTCCATTAATAATAGAGGTGTGTTAGCCCTAGAAGTGTCCCAGAAGATTCAGCCTCCACAGGAAGAGGGGGAGCTGTACTGGATATTGCTTCAGCAGGAAATTGCCATAAGTTCAGTGCCATAAGCAGCAAAAAGGAATAAAACTGGTAGAGTCACCAAGCTGGCCTCAAGCTACAATGTCTTTCTCACTCTGGATGGAGAGTTCACTGCCAGGACTAAAACTGGTCTGAAAGTGGATCTGGGAGAGCTGTTTTAGTGGAGTTTTACTGACTCATGACCTGCCACACTAGTGCTTGCCTCTCCCTTCCTCTCTTCCCTGAAACGTAGTTGGAGATTTAAACAAGAATCAAAACAGGCATGGGAGCTCTTCTTGTATCAGACAAAACAGACTGGACAGCTTTGAGACAAGGAACAGATTTCAGATTGCCAGAAACAGCAGGAAACATCATATTCCACCCTGGAGCCAAAACCTCCTCCTTTGCCCCAGAACAGGAGCAAATCATCTTCTTCTTCCTTGCCTCCACAAAAAGGACAGCAGAGGCACCTTTCTCACTCTGCTACCCCTGATCCAGCCCAGCTGAATGCAGCAAAGGGCAAGTCCACTTTACCAAAAGTATTTGCAAAGGAGGTCTAGGAAGAATCAATATGTTTTTAAAGGACTAACAGGAATGTCTTTGTGTGGCAGACACACCAAATCCTGTCAATTGAGCACATCCTGCATGCCTTGGAATAAATTCACTGCTGGCACAGGCTGCTCTCACTTACAGCTCTGTGAAAGCCATACCCTGGGCATTAGCTCAGCATAACCTTACAGCTTCTACCTCCCTGCAGTGAAATCTGCCACTCTGCACAGGGCCAGCCCAAACCTTTGGCCACCAGGGAGTCTCACTTCACCTCACCACAAGAAAAAATAATTTTCAGTCTCACTAAGTAAGAGCTGGTCCACTTGGTAAATAATTTAACCACTCAGTTAAGCACTTTGCTTTTTGTTCCCCCCATCCTATTCTCACATTTGCCACAAAGAGACACTGACTTTTTTTTTGCAGGCATTTTCATTATTCATTGCTGTGATCATTCAGCAGCAGGTTTATGTGAAAAAATTCCTGCCACCAATCCTTCCACAAACAGTAAGTTCACTTTCATGGGTGAATTCCCATGCAGGCAGTTGAGCAAAAGCCCATCAATTTCCAAATGTGCAGAAGAAATAACTGCAAACCTTTAGAACCACTATTAAAAAACAGGAATGCTAGCACTGGGGGGATAAAAGTCTGCCAGAACCATCTGCCACTTGGCAATATCATTTTACCACATTCAACCAGGACCAAATATGCTGCTGCCTGCCTGAGTAGATGGGGAAGGCAATGTCAAGGAAACAGAGCTGGAAGGACAGTCAAAATGAGGGGTATCCCTTCTGTGCACTCCAGAAGAGCAAAGAGGAGCTCATGGCAGGTCCAAGTCATTTCCCCAGGGGCTGTGTGCAGCAGCCACTGTTTTAGGCAAAGCAAGAAAAGGAAGTGCAGCTCCATGCAGCCACGATGATGTCAAGTTCAGCAAGGTTAAAGCCACCTCAGATGAACCAGGTGAGGCAGGAGGGGGCCAGGAGCTGTGCCACCATCCCAGCCAAAACCCAGAGGGCCAGGCAGCCAGGAAGACTTTCTGTGACAATCACAGAATCATTGAGGTTGGAAAAGACATCTGAGATCAAGTCCAACCTGTGACTAATCACCATCCTGTCAACCAGACCAGAGCACTGAGTGCCACATCCAGCTGTTCCCTGAACACATGACTTCACCACCCCCAGGGGCAGCCCATGCCATTGCTTAACAACCCTTTCCATGAAGAAATTCCTCCTGATGTCCATCCAACCTGAGCCTCCCTTGGTGCAGCTTCAGGCCATTTCCTCTCATCTTGTCCCTTGTTCCCTGGGAGCAGAGTCTGACCCCCCCTCAGCTGCATCCCCCTGTCAGGGAGTTCTGAGAATGAGAAGTTTCTCCCTAAGCCTCCTTTTAGCCAGGCCAAGTCCCCCAAGCTTTCACAGCCACTCTTTGTATGACTTACTCTTTATACCCTTCCCCAGGTCTGCTCCCTTCCCTGGACACACCCCAGCCCCTCAATGTCCTTCTTGTCATGAGAGGCCCAGAACTGGACACAGCACCTGAGGTGTGGCCTCAGCAGTGCCCAGCACAGGGAATGGTCACTGCCCTGGTCCTGCTGGACACTCCACTGCTGACCCAGGCCAGGTGCCATTGGACTCTTGTCCACCTGGGTACACCTGGGCTCATGTCCAGCCACTGCTGACCAGCACCCTCAGTTCCTTTTCCAGCTTTCCAAACACTCTGCCCCAGCCTGTAGCTCTCCATGGGGTTGTTGTGGCCAAAATGCACGACCTGGCTACTTCCTGAAACTCCCACAATTGATCTCAGCCCATGGATCCAGCCTGTCCAGATCCCCCTGCAGAGCCCTCCTGCCCTCCAGCAGATCCACGCTCCCACACAACCTGGTGTCATCCACAAACTTACTGAAGGGACACTCGACCCCTCAACCAGATCATCAATGAAGTTATTAAACAGGAGAGGACCCAACACTGAGCCCTGGGATCACCAGTGGTGACCCAGAATGACACAGAAGGGCAGCAGAGCTCAAAAGCAGGCAGAGGGCACATGTAGAAAGCTCCCAAGTTACAGAGAGCACCTCCTGCACCAGGCCAGCTACAGCACCAGACCTGCTGTGCAGTCACCAGTAGAGGCAGAGATCGCTCCATCAAACTTATGGCTTGTTCTGAACAACCTCTGGCAAATTAGCCTCACTCCCCCCATCTTACTGTCTCAATTTTCCCTGCCAAATAGGGGTAATTTTTCTCAAAATCTTGGCAGACGTCTTTATGAGGCATCTTTAAAGCTTGGGAAATAATTCTCATTTAAATACATAAGACCGTGCAAGATTTTTGGCCATTACTCTCAACCTTCTGCTAATTTCCAGCCTTAATTTATTCATGGCCTGTTTCTACCCATTTGCCTGTGTGCCAACATGCAATTTCAGTTTAAATAACTCTTCTTTCCTGCATTTCCTTGTTCATCCTCCCAAGATGTGTTTGGAGCAGCAGCCCTGTTCCCATCCTGGCGTAGGAAGGTCCAGCTCTATCAGCCCCCCTTGCAAGGATGTGCTCTTCACTGCCCTGCCCATCACAGTGTCCCTCCCAGTTTGGATTCATCCCTCCTGCCCACAGATGTCCAGAACAGTGTCCATGCCCAGCACCACAGTTTCACAGCTGAGCTCTTCAGGGATTTTGCCCCCAAGGGGATGAATCAGCCCCTGAGGGAAGGCCAAGGGCTGAAGCAGTTTCCTCTCATCCCAGCTCATGAGTCCCTTCAACTTCCACAACAACTGATGTCCCCAGGTGAGGGGAAGGTCCCATATTCCAGGTAGCAGTGCAGGGCTGCCAGGCCATCCCCTTCCAGCCCAAACAGAAACCCACACAAAGCCTGGCCTTATTCCACTAAAGAAAACAAACGTGGTCTTGCCAATATTAGTCAGCAAAGGAGTATTTATAAAATCTGTTTTGCTGAAAGAAATTACTTCATAAGTTACTGCTACCAGTGCTGATATACAGCCATACTTTTTTCCACCCAAACAGAGAGACAAGTTTGTGAGAAAAAGCAACTACGACAGCACTGCATCCTGTGCCACGACATCCACTTGTGTCCCAGCGTTGGGGAGGGGAAATTGTTAAATTAGAAATTTGCAATCCAGCCCTCACTGCTGCACACCCTCCCAAGGCACAGCCCTCCTATGGAAAACCCCTGTCCAGTGGGGAAAGGGAAGGCTTGGAAATAAAGCTCATTCCAGGCTAGCCTTGCATCTGAGTCCCTGCAACCCAAACGCTACCAGGTGGCACAGGGACAGCTGCCACAAGTGCTACAAGCCAACACAGCCCCCAGGCTCCAACTCATACAGAGATTCAGACACTGCTTCCTCCCTCCCAGACCCTTCAAACACAGCTCAACAAAACCAGCCTCATCCAGCACAAATTTCAAAGCACCTTTCCTCCAGTGCCCCTTTCCCAGCCTCCCACAGTGCCTGACTGAGGGCTCTGGGAACTGCTGGAGGAGCAGCTGGGTGCCTCCAGTGAAGAGAAGGAGACTTCGTTCCTCTGGCTGGAAGTGACAAGCCACCAGGAGGGCAGGGTGCTCAGTAAGCACAGAGATGATCTGGGTTTGCCATGTGATTTGTACTGCAGCAGAGCTGCTGGCACAGCTGCTGTGATAACCAGGAGAAAATTCTCTCCAGTGGTTCAGGGGTAGCTTTTCCCTCCACAGCCTTTTCCTCTGCACAGGGAGCAAGAGCTGAATTGCCAAGCCACTGATGCTGGCTCAGCATGCCTTAATCCCAGCCTTATTAAGGCAAAGCAATTAAGCACGAACTTAACTTTGAATGCATTCTCAAAGCCCGGTGGCTTAGAGCAAGCTCAGACTTAAGCAGGTGCTTAAGTTCAGATTGCTGACTTGAGGCTGAACTTGCCAAATTAAACCACAGACCTTGGCTAGAGCTGCTCTTCAGGGGAGTAGGAAAACACACAGCTTGCTCCTGACAGCCACTGTGCTCATGGCAAGGACAGGTTCAGCAGTTCCCCAAGCACTGCTAAGGTCACACGCTGCTGGAAGGGCTCTCCAGCTCCCTGGCACCAGAGGCATGGTCACCCAGTGTCCCACTGTGAGCCCAATGTCACAGTCCTGCTGCTGCAGAGAACGTGACAGCACCTTCTGCTCCTTACACAGCAGCTTACACAACTCCATGGCTTCAGGTCAGGCCTGAAGGAGAGGAAGAGGGGAGATCGAATCAGCATGGGATAATGTCCAACAGAACTCATTTAAAAGTCCAGCAAGTGCCTGAAGGAGATGAGTGTCCATAACCTGCAGGGGTGGGAATCAAACCCTCCAGCCACAAGTGCACGTTACAAGAAGCTCTCCAAGCAGGATGAAGAGGAGAAGAAGTGGTTCCATGTGAGGAACTGCTGCATTTTCAGTAAAATTGTGCCGTGTTCATCCAGGCCTGAGAAAGCAGCCCTATAGAAATGCAGATCTGAAATGCTGAGAGCATCCTGCAAGACATAAGGCTTTGTGGATAGTGGGAAGGGCTCCATCAGAAAGACAACACAGGCAGAAACTTGATTTGGTGAAGCTGATGAAGGTCAGAGATGAGAAACTTTGACTGGAGCAGTTTTAATTCAGCAGAAGGCACAGAAGAGGTGTTAGGACAGACTTGAAGGAGAGGAACTTTGTAGTGTGAAAGTAAAAAAAGGTTCCAGTACTGAGATGAAAGGCAGATGGGGTGGCAGTTGGAAAGAATGGGGGGAAAAAGGAAAGAAAAACAAAAAACCAAAAATCAAAACCCACGAAAAAACAAACCCAATACGTACTCTTGACCCTGGAGACACTGAATGTGATTGTATTGCCAGCAGAAAAGTCAGAGAAGAATGAGAAGTCACAGCAAAGGTCAGGAGAGGGAACAGAGTCTCCCACTGTTTGTGTAGATGATAAAGTTCCATCGGACCAAATGAAATTGCACACATGGAAACGTGGATCTACAACAGCACTACGCCCTGGAAATTATGAATTCCAAAGAAATTGGCTGGAAGAGAGACACAGCTCCCCTCCCCACAAAATCCAGATACCTCATGCATAGTCTGCACATTTAAAATGCAAGAAGTGAGGGATCAAACCATGAATCCCAAGGTACAAGTTGACTGGGATCAGGAAGAGCCCTTTCCATCTCAGCACAAAGTGGGGGAGGGGGGGGTGTGGAAATCATATCTTTTTCTTATTAGGCAGGATATAGGATTTTTTGCAATAGGCATGGATGTAAATACCAGACCAAAATACATTTTTCTCCTCATTAAGATGATTTACATAGAAATAAAACAGGTATTTTCCTTCTCTAGCAACTTTTTAAAGAATAAATAAAATTATAAAAGTGCCTGACTTAAAATTAATAAAAGAATCACCACATGCACACCCCAAGTCTGAAGTAGGTTAATGCACACAAATATAAATGATGAGGTACAAGTCTCTAGAAAATACTGCAGTTCTTTGTGATAACAGCTCTTGAACACCACAGTGCTTTAACATTAGATTTCATGGCCATTTGTGAGCAGTCCTCAGCCTTCCCATATAGAAACCATGGCATGATCTCCTGTTAGACCATTGAATGCAAGCCAATCCACTGAAGGAGGGATGCAAATCACCAGCACATTTCACAGAGCCTTGGGTACCCCCAAGAGTGAGCAGAACAGCAGCCACCCACTGCTGCCTTCAACTTCCCTCAGTGCATCTTTCTGTCCCTTGCTGGGCACTGCAGGCTGGGGACAAAGAGGAGCCTCAAGGAAGGTGGTGACCATCAGCAGGCTGTCACCACCCAAATCGTGTCCCCTCATCTGGTGCCTGGCCAGCTCTCTGCTGGAAGCAGAGAGCACAAAGCCATCCTGGGGACAACAGCTCATCCTCAGGCACGTTCCAGAGCCAGGCAGGAGCAAGGTGACAGCACAAGCAGGTGACAGCACATGCAGTGACAGGAAAAGGGCCCCTCTGGCACTGGGGAGGGGATGGACACAACCTGCCTGGAATTCTGAGCATGCTGAGTGCCACCAGCATTTTCCACCTGAACTAAAAGTGAGTTTAGACAGTGGTGACAAAAATCATGCCCTCACCAAAATAAACTGAGATATCCAATCCATTAATAATTAGGACTACAGACTCCCCACCTTGCATGTTTACAGTTTGCTGCATCTGTGTGAACAATTAGCCACGTCAAGAACTGTCAGTCAACAGAACTTTGAAGCAGCACCTCTCAAAGGCAGTAAGTTGGCCAAGACACAGGAACAGAGTAAGATCTCCAAGCCAGGACCTCCCAGAGTGATTCTTGCTGAGTGCCAGGGGGATGTATGTTCATGATGCCTGAAGGATGGCTGGTTTTACCTTGGGTAAGGCCAGAACATCTTTGTAGAAGTGTTCAAGTACTTTATAAACCCAAACCACACAGCCATGAGGATAAAGCAGTCATCTGCCAACTGCCAGCACTCCAAAAATTATGATGATGGTTCCAAAACTTAGGAGATTGCTTTAAAAAGCATTCAAAACTTAGAAGGGGTTCATGTATTTCATTTACCCAAAGGCATTGAAGTATTGGAATACCTCTGATTTACACACTTGCAGTTTTCCTTTTTAAACATGACAACCACAAATATTGGGGTTTTTTCTTCAAACAGCAAAACATGAGCTACTGATCATTTTGTTTTGCCTCAGCACCCAGCTAGAAAGGCACAAAAGGCCAAGAGACCTGCAGTAAAACCCCAAGAGTCAGCACTTCTGAAAGCCTTGGCCTCTCCTGCCATGCTTTTTCTAGTTTTTAAGCAGATGCAGTTTGTAGCATCTGCAGAACCTGGTCTAAGAGAGCTTTTCTCTGTCCAGGCAGCACTCTCCTGCCATTCCACTGCACCACACAGAGCACTTGGATTGACAATACTGGATTCAGATCTATAACTTGATATAGAGTGGGAGTGTTGCTGCAGACTGAAAAATTGCATTCTGCCACCCAAGCAAACTTGCAACAAACTATTAAGCCAGAATCTTCACCCTTCTCTGGTAAATCACACTGTAGAGATACTCTGGAGCCACTACAGAATTTGGGACACAGGTCCCACCTTGCTCAGACTTAACTAGTCCCTGGACTGACATTTAGCCATACTTCCAGATTGTTCAGAGCTCCTTCCCCACTCCTCTGACTGCAGATAAAACAAGTGATCTCACCAAATAAATGCCCATAACACCTGTCATACTGTTAGCATGCCACAAATAACAGATGGATGAAACCACTGAGCTTGATATGGATTTTTCAGCTGACTATTGCACAGAGGAATTTTTATTTATTAAGTGGCTCCAATGCATGGCTTTCCTCCACCATAAAAAGCCCACAGATGTGTTTTTCTGATATTAGCAGTTTATTAATAGTGTTTTGGTTTATTATTGTATTGCAGCTGGAGAATACTGCACTGGCTGTTCTGGCAAGCAGAATATTCCAAGGGGAATATGCAGAAGAGCGTCTGCTCCTTAATGCTCACCTCACCCAAGTGGGCACCTTGCCTTTCCTTTATTTTGACCCTCACTTCACCTCAATTCCTCTTCTGTTCATTAAGCTATGGCATGTTATAGTTTTGCCAACTGCAAAGCAACTACTAATACAATAAAACCTGATTGCACACATTTCCTTGGTGGTAAAAATGAATCATTTCTTTCATTAGCCAAACTTTCCCCATGAAACAGAGCGCTGGGACCAGAATTCCAAAGAAGCCCACTAAGGCTCTCCCAGCTGCTAGAAATCCGTTGCTCCTAATTAAAAACTTCAAAAGCAAAAAAATTAGGGAATTTCTGCAAGGACCACCTGCTTTATTTTCTGCTTCTTCGTTGAAGGGAAATAAATAAATAGAACATGCTCCAAAGAAAGGAAAGACCCCGAACCAACACCAAGCCCCTAAACCACAAGTGTCTGGTATTAAAGCGGCACGAAGGAACACCCCACGGTCGGTAACTCCCCACTTTTCTGGAAAAATCTCACTGGTTTCGAGAGGAAGATGAATAATTCAGCAGCTGAAGCGCTCGCCCGGGGGGACCCACCGGGACCGAAACTTTCCCGGTGCGGCGGGCGCGGGGCAGGCGGAGAGCGAACCCCCCACCCCGGCGGGGATGGGGGCGGGAGGGGTGGAAATGAAAAATAAACCTTAAAACGCCAGCCCTGAGAGGCTCGGAGCCGCGAAGTTCCTCTGCCAAGCGCCGCCGCCCCCGTCTCCAGCCGCAGAGCCGCCGCGTCCCCTCGGGGGACAGCGGGCACCCCGCGCCCTGTGCCCCCACACTCACCCCGAGGGATGGGGCAGCACTTGGGGGGGCACGGGCACCCTCAGGGCTCTGCCGACACACGCACCCCCCTGAAGGGCCGGGAGAGGCGGGAGGGAGCCTT
>VZRH01002265.1:452468-462964 GCA_013397555.1 Urocynchramus pylzowi | reverse complement strand
TTTTTTTTTTTTTTTTAAATTGAAATTGCCAGGGGGGAAATGGCAATATGGTTCTTCTCCTAGTGATCACACACATTACACTGAAGTCATTTAAATGGGGTCTTTGATCTTTACAGTGATCAAAGTTTGGCTTGTGGTCCAAATACCAGCACAGACCAACCTGTTCTGCAGCCAGAATGAGCTGTCATGCTGAAATATCCAGAAAACGTCCAAACTGATTGCTATTCATCACATAAATTATGAAACCTTTCAGCAAGAACAGAGCCAGCTGTTACTGTTTTTGGCTAAATATATTACTTTTAAATTGTAACACTTCTTGCTGTTTTCCAGAGTAAAGCAAACTTACCATGAACAATGTTTTCAGTGTCTGGAGGTGATTAATTTTCTGCTGCTCCCTCTTGCCATCTGTGAATCTTTATCTTTAGAAAAAACTCCAGCATTTCTCTTTACCCAGGAAGAAAAAAATGTTCAATTCATACCCAACACTGCTGGCAGCATCATTTTTCAGTTACAAAAATGGTACTTGGGGTGGCACTGAGATCTACGTGAAAGGGTACCACAAAGCACTGGTTCTGTAGAAAGGTATTTTATTTTATTTTATTTTATTTTATTTTATTTTATTTTATTTTATTTTATTTTATTTTATTTTATTTTATTTTTTAATATGATAGTTGGCAGAAGTCATGCTCTCAGGCAGGAAACTTTCTCCTGAGACAGCCAGGGCAGTGCTGGGTTTCTGTTTCAAGTGTAACATGGAAGTGACACATTTTCTTGTATGACCTCCAAGATAAATGAATTTACTAAACTCAGGGCTGTGACTATAGTACTATAGAAATTTGGAGAAGTAACAACCATTTCCTGTCATTTGGAGTGAAGAATAACTGGTTTCCAGTCATTTCCCTTTGTTTTTAATAAATGACCTCCCTGTGAGCTATTCAGTTGTAGTATAAATCAAACGTTTCTATTTCAAGGAGATGTCATGACAATCTGAAACTTCTGTTGATTCTCTCCATTTATTATGTCAAGAACAGGGACTAGTAAGGTTAAGGTTGTAAGGCCAAGCCCTAAAAGGGTCAGAAGCACCAGACTTTAGGTTGTCTGTGCCATCAGGACTGTGCTGGGTGGGCTTTTACCATTGAAATCATCCCTGGTACCTACCCTGCTGTCATGAAGCAGCTCTGACAAGCCCCCGCCCCTGCCCTGTGCAGCTGCCCCACTTCCAAAATCGGTGTTATTCATGTTAAACCATGTTATTGTAAAGTTATTTATGCCCAGTGAAGGATGGCTCTTCCTCTTCATCCCTTTCTCCTGCCTTGTCTTGGACACAGAATCATCCCCATCCTTCCTTCCACACACATCCCCTCCCACATCTCCAAGGCTTTAAAAGTAGCACAGCCTCAAAGCTGGCTTTTACTTATCCTCCCAAATCCAAGCCCACATCCCATGAAATTACTGTACACTATTTTTCCTGCAAGTCTCTTACCTCCTGGAGCTGCTGACACAGTGGGGACAAGACACCAAGTCATCATTTTTCCATGCTCTGTGTGAGAGCTGGGCCCCTGTTTCCCACACAGCACCAAACCTCTGCACTGAACTGAACATGAATGATTCCCTGTGGGATGCTCATCACAGGAGAAACTGGGAGTTTTGCAAACAAAATCACTTTTTAGACATCACAACATACCACAAGCATGGAAAGCCCTCATTTAGCACATAGGGAAGTAGGTGCAGAGACAAAAGTACCAATTTTCCAGATATTTAACTGCAGTTTAGCACTTCCTATGTTCAAGGCACAGCTCTCAGTGTCTTCAGGGGTGGCTTGGAGAGCTCAAGACATCCCCAAATCAAGCCTACTGCATGTCTGAGTGGACCTCAGAAAACAAATCACTCATAATCACTGACCACAGGGGATAAGAAACTTGCTTATCATCCCTCCTCCTGCTTTGGTTGCCTTGCCTGGCAATGAAACACTAACAAAGGCTTTGCTTTCTTGGAACAAAAATCAATCTCCTTAACAGAACCTGAGAGACCAAAACCTCTGGGACAGCATCACTCAGTGAGATACAGGAGGGAAACCAGGCCAAAATTATGTGGAGCAGGCAAAGACACATCGTGTCTGTGTTAAAAAAAAAAACTAAAACAACCCAAAAACCAAACAGAAATACAAGCAACCACTTTGAAAAGTAGCCTCAAAATGCTACTTAAGAGATTACAAGAACATCAAACGAAGCCCAGAGGGATCTGTAATACACAGAATTATTATGGAAGCTGAGGGAACACTCGTGGCTTTCAAGCACTTGTAATTCCTTTTCAAGGAAATGATGGAATGCCAGGAATGTTTCCTGGCAACAGTCGATGCCAGCTGTGTACCAAAGGGCTGAGCTGTCCCTCCTCCTGTGCCACCTCCACTCTGAACCCCTCCACCTTCCTCTGCTCCCTTCTGGATCTGCTTCTTATCTTTCCAGGACACCAGCTGCTGTTCCTGTGCTTTTCCAACACTGAGCCACAGAATCCAGCTTTTTGCTGACTTGCTCACAAGTTGGGCTCATCAGCTTGTACCTGGAAGGATTTATCTTCCTACAAGCCTTGTGCAAGTCAGTTCCAAGGAGAACTTGTCAGAAAGGGTGAGAAGAATTATCACACCTTCCTTTAGTTGTTCCAAACATCCTTGTCAAGTCCAAACTGAAGCTTTGCATTCCTGCTGCAATTAATGGGGAAAGATAACCAGTTCCATAGGGTGCTTCATCCCATCCTAATTCAAATGCCTCACACAGGTGGCAAGATGTTTTTCTGTGATTGCTAAGCTGCATCTAAAAGGACTTTTCCTCCCTGATTTTTCTGAATGTCTCTAGGTATTTCTATAATCACAGTCTTACAACAAGAAGTTCCTCACTTTAAAATGCATATTATAAAAGTTTGTTTTGCTGCCTTAAAACCTCCCACTTGACCACTTGATAGTGCCCCTTTGTCTTCTCATTCTGAGAAACAGTGTTGAACTGTTCCCTTAAATCTTCTCCAGCTCCTGCTGCTTTCACATGACTCCATCATATTCTCTCCCTGTTAATTAATCTCTGTTCCAGGCTGAAGGGTCTTATTTACTTTCCTTTTCCTCGTACAGAAGTTGTTCCATATCTCTGGCCATCTCTGATGTCCTTCACTGTGCCTTTCTCTGGTTTGTTTTATCTGAGATGTGCTTTCTGAGCCAGGGGAGCAGCACTGCACACAACCTCATGCAGACACTGTGGATGTGCAGAAAAAAACAAGAGAGGGTTTCTGATTTGTTATCTGCTCGTGCTAATAACCTTCCCATGCTGTTTTCATTTTTGAGCACCTCTGGAAGTATTGCCACAGCTTTTAAGATTTCTTTTCTGGATTGTAGCAGCCAACTCACAGCTTCTCTTTATAAATGCTTTGTAAGATTATATTCCTCTGTATATACTACCTTTGAATGTCATCTTGCATTTTACCATTTCATTAGTATCTAAAGAGCCTTTCCTTACCATTTCCTCTGCATTTTTAACCACCCTGAGGGAAGGATCCTTGATGACACCCTGAATAGATGCCTGTCACTCAGCATCATGTCCTAACTGGTACTTCAAGGAAGATTAAACAAAAAAAATTTCAAAAGTCTTAGAAAGCATCACAATAATTCCCATGATTTGTGACTCATGGGAAATGTCTGGCTGCCAGTGTGAGCTTAGGCCAAATTTCAGCTCCTCTTGCCTCAGGCTTCCTCAGCTATGAAACAAAAGATGCATTTATAGTGCATGGCAGAGGCCAGGGAACTTTGTCCAGCTGTTTCCAGGTTCAGCCTCCCAGGCTGCCAGAGCTCATGCATGTCTTCAGTGTGATCTCCTGTCTCCCTGAGATTTTCCCTGATGGAGAATATCAAAGTGACTCTCCCAAAGGGACAGTTACTGTCACCATGGAAAAATAAAAAATTCAACTTCATATTCTCCTACTGAATCCAAAGCTGAGCCAGGGACTAAAAAGAAATTATCCCAGCCAAAACCAGGACATAAACCTAAGTTTATAGACTGCCTTAAAAGTTTATTCTCCTTTGTAAGTACCTTGTAGGTCTGCAGAGGATGATTTATATCCATTATAGGTTTTCATTTCTGATCTAATTACCCACTCCAGCAGCCTGGGCAGCAAAGGGTCAGGTGACATGAACAGGGGATGTGAAGGAAGGATAAACCACTAGATCTCCAGGACAGATCCAGCAAGAATCCTTGTCAAAAGTCCCTCTTCAGCTCTCTTGTAGCCCCTTTAGGTACTGAAAGGCTGTTTTTCCTTGCTTCCCTGGCTATTTCCCTAATATTTCCAAGCTACACTGCACAGTTTGACAAAACCAGTCTTTCTAAGCCTTTGTTTCAAGATTCACTTGCACTAAGGGAGGTTTGGGAGCAATTAGAGTGGCTTTTACAAAGCAGTCATTTTTCTATTTGCAGTTCAGATCCTGATAGTAAATATGACAAAGGGGCACTAAACCTTTAAGTAGCTCAAAGTATTGCTGTGCTCAGAGCTAGGCAAACTCAAAGAGAAGGCAGAAGAATACTTATGCAGACCACGTTACCAGAAACATTTAAGGGGACTGCATTTATAAAGAAAAATTCTTACAGTCAGTTATTAGCCAATAAGTGGAGCAGTTCATTGGCAAAGACACAGAAATACACAGCAGGCTACTGAAGCTCTTAGGGAAAATACAATTAACTTGGTAACAAAATTAAATATAGTAGATCTATAATAAGTGTGAGCAGCTTATAGTAAACCCAAAGGGAGTATTAAGAATTCAACCCATCAATCATCACAGCATGTAACCACCCCTGGACAACATTTAAAAGAACCTGTTTGCAATTTTATGCCTGTTCCAGTTACTATACGAATAAAGCTGATCCTTGATTGATTTTTACTGCTATGACTCCTTGAATTTCAGCTCTTCACACTAGTGATTTAATTTCATATTTGGATATTCTTGGGTTTTGCACACATATGAGCTGCTGCAGTGTTGTTGCAAACCCATTGGGCTATTTCCACCTCTGCCAAATAAACTTTGACAAGGTTTTCACCAAAATGTGACTTGCTTCCTCCATCTGAAAAATCTGGATAATGGTTTCATTTCTAATTATGAACAGCTGGAGACCTAAGGCTGCCTGATGGAAATGTGTTGGTAGTGCTGGAGCCACCTCTCCTTTTGCCTCAGCTGAAGTAATCATGAGTAATGCCACAAACTTGGTGAAGTTTTTATGGTAAAATCCCAGCAGGAGAGAAGATGCATCTCCAATCATTCTAAAGAAAAAATATATATACATAAGATTGCAGCTTACAGAAATCAACCCCATGAAAAACAAATTGCTACCTGCTCTGTTTTACCATGATAATCCAGTTTGGGCTCCACAGTGGTGATTTGAAATTGCAGCACGTTCACTCAGCAGCTGTTCATTCTCCACAGATCCCCTTTGCCATCACAGGACAGAGAAACTCACCCTGTCTCGGCCCTATAAGGAGTCCCCACACCTTCAGCCATGAGAGGTGACCTCAAAATGCAGCTCCCTGCTTCATCTGCCCTCACAACCACAGATCAGTTTGTTTCTCTCACCGTGGATGAAGCTCAGCACTGACAGAGTTCTGACCTGAGTCCTCTGCTGCTCCTGCCAGCTCAACCCCTCACAATCCCAGCTGAACTGAATTTTTCCATATGTTCCCCTGGAAAAGATAATACTCTATTCCTTCTGTTCAAGACCACTTCATCCCAGGGAGTCAGAAGTGTCTGTAAGTGGAAATCTCAACTTCCAAAAGACCCTGAGGCTCTGTGACCATTCCCAAGTTCACCTTGTACTTCCAGAGCCCTCCAGGGATGTGCAGCCCCAGCCTGTGCTGGCTCCTTTGCCCCAAAGGAGTGTGAAGAAACTGCAGTTCCTAGGAATTCATACAAGGGTGAGGAGATTTGTTACAGCCCAGGGGCTGGAAAACTGCAGAAGCACTTGAGAGGTCAAGTATTGGCCAAGGCCAACTCTGCCTGCTTTCTTCCTGGCATCTTCCCAGTTCCTCATCTTCCCAGCTCCTTCTCACTCTGGCCAGGGGCTGGAAAGGGCCTGATGCTGCCCAGGGTCTGATGAAAATGGTCTTGAAGAGGAGGTTTGGGCTTCTTTTCATATCCATCTCCATTCATAAATCAGGGAAAGTGCTACAGCAAAATTCCCACAGCTGGGAGCGTTCTAAACTCCATTCTGCAGCCAAGGCAGTTCCAGAGAGGAGCTGCAATGGTCACCCAGCAAGGAGGGGAGCCCGGGAGAGCTGTGGGATGAGGATTTGAGGAGCAGGAGTGACAGTTTTTGCTGGAGATGTTTTGATCCCAGCTCTGTTTCCTTTGGAAATACCCATCCAAGGCTCACCTCCAGCAGTTTCCTCTCTAGGTCTGCTCAGCAATCACCCAGAAAGCAAAGTAAAAAAAAAAAAAAGAAAGAAAATTGCCACAGCACTCTAATCACTGGTTTTCCAAAGCATTATTCAGGGGGAAAAGCAGCACCAGTTGTTCTCTAGGGTGAAAAAAAAAAACAAACCTGGTTTCCATTCCCATGGCATTTGGAAAACACATCTATTGACTGAGCTCTCAGAGAGCAGGGGCTGCTTGTGCCCCAAACCAGGGCCCACAGGGATCCTCCAAAAAGCCCTCCCAGCACCAGGAGTGTGGCACAGAGCAGTGCTGAGGGCAGTAGAGAGGGGCACAGACCTTGAATAAGAAATATGTTTTACAATCCACAGGACATGGCACCAGCTCAGGTAATGCAGAGCATCCTGCAGGACAGCCCAGAGTAGCCTTTATTAGTCTGAATTGTCCTGTTGGATCTCCAAGGGCTTGAGCAGACCCTTTTCTCTCCCCATTTACACTGCTCAGGGTGGCATGAGCTGCTTCCTTTGTTGGAACCAAACTCTATCTTTCCTTTTTTTTTTACCACTCTTCCTCTGCCTTCACCACCAACACTCAGTCCAAGGACTGGCAGTAGATCAAGGGAGGAATCTGCAAGCTCTCAGGTTTATTTCTTACCCAGGTAATTCCCAAATCCAAATGCACAGCAGTGGAGGGTCCGTGGGGGTGCTCCAGCAGACACTCATTAGCTGCCCCTGCTGGAGAGGCTCCTCCATTCTTGGGAGAAACCAAACCCTGGAAGCTGTGCAGGTGATATGAGGGTGGCAAAGGTGCTCCCAGGGTGGATCCTGTTCTCTGCAAAGGTCTTTCATAAATACAGGCTAAATAAAGTCATGAAACATTGCTGCTTAATCTCTTTGGAGAAAGGCTGTGCTGCTGCTCAGAGCTAGTGATGACTCCCCTGGCACTTGGCAGGTTTTTAAGAGCAGGAAAAAAAATCCTGTTGCCTGTGAGCAGGCACAGCCATATCTATTTAAAAAAATGCAATGTGCATGCTCTGAGGGAAATGCTCAGCTGTCACAGCAGAGCAGGTCATGGCAGCATTTATCTATGGACTTTGGAGCTCCTGATGAACATCATGTGCTTTATGGGCTGTTAGGTGCCTCTTCTTGTCTGTATCCAGCAAATTATTTCATTTGTGGCCTTTACTATTTTTGAAAGGACTCTGTGCTTTTAAATAGACCATTGAAACTGTGGTTCAGTGTCCAGCCTCACCAGGAGCCACCACAAATTGACAGAGGGGCTGCAAGGACAGTGTGAACAGGCTCTGTGGCCATGACAGCATTTGGTGACATCCTGCTGCAACATCCCCATCCCAAATGAGATCTCTCTTCTTCAGGAGAGCAGCACAGCAGCTCTGATTGAGACAAGCTGCTCCTCAGCAGCATCTTCTGATCCGTGTTCAGACCCAGGGTGTTCTCTGTGACCTGGAACACAAACAGCACTCACAGCCTCAGTGACACCAAAGCTCTCCAGGCCCATGGCTGAAGCTCTCCTGTGGTAGCACGTAAAACCCATGCTGGACCAACATCCTTATTTTTCCTGGGACCTCTCCCCTCTCTTACATCTGGTCCTACAGATCATCTCAAACATCTCTAATGCAGAAATCATTATTTTCTTGCCCAGAAAAGCAGTGCTGACCCACCCCTGGAAGAGTTCCAGGCCAGCTTGGACTGTTGAAGGAACACGGTGTAGTGGAAGGTGTCCCTGCCCCTGGCAGGGGGTGGAACTGGATGGTCTTTAAGGTCCCTTCCAACCCAAACCCTTCTGTGATTTGTGATTTTTTGACACCATGTCACCACCCAAAGCTGTTTCATGAAGGGAACCCCCCAGGCCACCACCTCCCCTCTGCCNGAAGAGTTCCAGGCCAGCTTGGACAGGCCTTGAAGGAACACGGTGTAGTGGAAGGTGTCCCTGCCCCTGGCAGGGGGTGGAACTGGATGGTCTTTAAGGTCCCTTCCAACCCAAACCCTTCTGTGATTTGTGATTTTTTGACACCATGTCACCACCCAAAGCTGTTTCATGAAGGGAACCCCCCAGGCCACCACCTCCCCTCTGCCTTGACACGGCTGTGGATCCCAAATCAGCTGAATCCGCAGTGGAGCTGAGGAATGACAGATTTGTCTTTACAAACAAACTGTGGGTCTGCTGGTAGATAAAACTAGCAGATAAAACTGAGAGATAAAAGAAACAATGGGAAAGATTCCACTGATTGATGAATGGAAAAAGATATTTGCCTTTACAAACAAACTGTAGGTTGGCTTATAAATGAAGTTGGACATTGAAAGATGAAAGAAACAATGGGGAAAAACCCTAAATTCCATAAGAATTAAAAATTAAAAAGGAGGGTTATACATTAGAGGGGAATCTTTGGTATCAGGCATACCAGGAAGTCTGTGCCTCTCAAGTACCTCAGCCAATGGGGAAAGAGAGAAAGGAAATGCAGCTGGGAAATTCAGATAAAAAGGAGGCTGCGTCCTCCAAAAATTTGAGGGACCCCAGGGGAATGCCCCATGGCCTCTCCCTTTATTCAAATAAAGTAAAAGGACTCCTCTGTCTCCTTTTTGGACATAAACCTCTGATGTTTGTGGGTTAATTTTCCTGACAGAGTGAAGGATGCTGGAAGAGCCAGGAGGAGAAGCAAGAGGCAGATCAGCTCCCCCTGCTCCGTGTGTGAGACTTGGCAAGTCTGTGACTTGCACTTCCAAAGGCTGCTGAAAGAAAAGGGCCTGATTTGCCTTGAAGCAGTGGGAGTTCAGGTTATGTGCAGCCTCTCTCTTTGCCTTGAAAAGCATCTGTTAATAGAGAGGAGTTGGAGGGGAGCAGCAGACAAAGAGACATCACAGGCATGATCCTCCCCATCAGTGGCACAGCCACTTGCCAGGAGGGTTTCTCATGCAGCCCACGCCTGTGATGTGCCATTATACTCCATGAAAAGAAGGGAAAATGTCAAGTTTAGAACATCTTGGCTATTTCCAGAGGTGTAATGCTATTACAGTGCTGAGATGACATGCAGTAGAGGCTGCTGCCTGTTCCCAAGAAGCAGTTCAGGACCCAGCTCTTGAGGAGTCACCTGAGTAAAAATAAAGCCAATCCCAGAATAAGGCAGGAGCTCCCCATTTAGCTCCTTTTATCCATCAGGGCTCCCCAGATCTCATCCTGAAGTGCCACTTGTTGACCAGAGCACAGGGAAGGGGATGGTGAAGGGCTCTGTCCTTGTGTGACATTTCCCACTCTGGCATTCCAAAGGCCATATGTCCCAGGGCAGCCACCAAAGTTGTTGTCCTCCCTGTAACTCATTTTCCTGTTGCTCCTGCAGCAACAGAAGAAACTCAGGCCTCATTTCCTGCATCCCAGGTCACTCCTCAACAAATGAATCATCATTCCCCCTCCAAAAGAGCTTAAAAAAGATCCACTAAACCATTTGCTCTGTGGTCCTTCATGAGATGCTCCAGGTACTCACTTCAGCATCCAATTTGTCAGGACACCAGCATGGCAACAACTCCCTTCTGACAGGGAATATTATTTTAAAGGACAGAATAATTGAACGTCACACACAGGTTTTCCTTCAGCGCTGGCAAAGAAAATCCCTTTAATCTGAAATATGACACATCCTGATCAGGTGCAGGGTTAAAAAAAATAACCAGATCAGAGAGATTTTGCTTTCATGTGGCTATGAGATAAATCATCATCCAGGGCAAGAAATGGGCAGTAATTGTAGCTCCTCTCTGCATTTACAGCACATCAGAGACCTGTGAGGGCTGAGATGGCTCCATAGCTACTGAGCCTCCCAGGCTCCAATTACCCCTCTCCCTGCTCTCAGTATCAAAGGCAAAAAATTGCTTTCTTCATGCTAAATGATCTGTAGGGTGGAGGCAAATGGGCAAAAGGACCTGGAGAAGCGAGAGTGGGCTCTGCTGTGCCCAGGTCTGGGCTGTTTCTTCAGCTCCTTCAGAGGAGGAAGCACAGTAGGAAGGTGTGGGGCTGAAGGTGCTGGGTTTTGCACCTCTCCCACCCTGTGATGAGCTGGCTATTAGCTTTAGTAAACAAAAAAAAAAAAAAAATT
>VZRH01002265.1:387836-452462 GCA_013397555.1 Urocynchramus pylzowi | reverse complement strand
TATTAGCTTTAGAAAAAAAAAAAAAAAAAAAAAAATCTGTGCTCAGTTTGGTCTTATATATACCAGAGAGGCAGAAACAAACTGCAGAGAAAAATGTTTTTGTCTTCTGGCACTGCACTTCCATTTAGGAAAAACACCCTGCAGCACTGACTGTCATGGGCAGATGGACATGAGCATGTCAGGGGACTTTTCCTCTTAGAAAAGGAAAAACCAAGGCCGATGAAATTAATCTGGTAGTGGATCACCCAGCAATCTTGTGGCATGGGACCTTCAGTCTCTACATCCCAGCCAGGGCTTGGCTTCTCATGCCCTGCTGCTCTCCTAAAAGCAGAGACATCCTTTTCCCTCCTGGGACAAGTTTCCCCCCTCCCAGGTAGCACAAGACCTGCCAGGATGCTCAGCCATGACCAAATCTCTGTCAGGTACTTTTATCTATCCAGGACGTGCCCTCCCCTTCTCTTAAATCAACTTAAAATGAATTTGTGGAAGGTGTCCCTGCCCAGGCACTTGCAGTGCCTCTCGTAGTTACCTGGCCATGCAAATGTTTCCATTGCTGCCTGAAGTGTGGCAGGTCAAGCCAGCTCCATGGCAATGTCCCTGGGTTTGCTGGATGCAGGTTTTCATTAATCTGCAGCGTTTCCAGTGCTCAGGTTCACTTGCTAAATCCAGGCTGATCACTGCACCACTTCCCTTCTCCACTGCATCAATTTTTGGTGTCTTATACACCCATTTGCTGCTGACTAGACCCAAAATTACATATATTGTTTCAATTTTGTTTTACAAGCAGCAGCCATGGGTTTATAGCCTCAAGAACAGCCAGGAAAGCCAGAGCCTTTCCTTCACTTTGCCATCCTTCAGATTCAATGTTCAGCCCATAGAAACCACACTAACATTTTATTTCCATAGCTGAGACCCCTCTTCCACAGAAAATTCCCAACTGTGGTTTTCTCATCAGCTCCAGTGTCAGGCCTCAGGGTTTGCCATGGCAGTGAAGCTCACAAGCAGTCCACAGTGAGATTTCAGCTCCAGGTTTCTGTCAGGCTGGGGTGTCCAGAAGAGTCTTGTGCAGATCTAATAATGTGGATGCTATTCAGCACCACAAGCCCTGCTGTGGCTCACCAGGTAAATGTGAAATTATAATATCTTTTTCCTATTTCCTGTCTCCTCAAAGTCTGTTCTCTGATATCCAAAAAAAAAGAAATCCTCCCATGGCTCAGTATTTCCACAGCCTCATCTCCTTTCCACACTGATGTTTCAGGGTAATAGGTGTATATTTTTAAGCCCAGCATGCTGACAGCAAAACAAATATCCAATTAAATACTTATTTTTAATAGCTGCTGTACAGCTTGCATGCAGCCAAATCCTTTGATTAGCTTTTTGTTTTTCACACTATCAAGCCACATTCTTCACTTTCAATTCTAGAGGGAAGTCTTCCCTGGATTGTGCATGCCCCTCCTGCAGCCCCCTGGCAGTGACCTCCTGCCCAGCAGGCAGATCCCGTGAGCCACGGTGGCTTTGGAACCTTTCTGCAAGGACAAAACACCCAACAAAGCTCTGCCACCACTTCTCCTGCCATCCATGGTCCAGAGGAGCCACAGACCTGGCACCCTCCTGCCCATAAATAAATTCCACATGCCCAGCACTGAGGCACAGCTCAGCTTTCCCTCATTCCAGCCTGGATTCAATGATGCATTTTACTTCCTCCCTCCTTTCCATTTGAAACCCAAGACCAGAGTACATTTTTATGCAGGTCTCCTTGGCCCTGGCCGTGTCTTGAATATAATATCAATTTTTTTCTAGTTAACTCTTCATTCCTGCTCCTGCTGAACTGGGGACAGCTCCAAACTCCTCTGGGATGCAGGACTGACATTGCTGGTGTGTTATTAAATCTCACAAACAGCTCCTTGTGCCCAAATTACCTTGTTTGTCACCACAAAACCATCCTGGGTGTTCACGCAACACTGCAGCTCCCATTCTGCAGCCCTGCTGCTGCTCTTGTAACAAAAATCCAATTTCTGGGTATTTCAGTCGAATTTCAGCCTGTATCCAAGTGAGATTTAACCAGACAGGAATGCAATGCAATAAGCCAGTGGAATGGAAGACTGTTATTTGCTATTTTTTTAATATTAAAAAGGCAAAGTATAAATAATCTGGGGAAAAAAATTAAATCAGAAATCCTGATATTGCTTCCATAATTGCAGATTAAGTTATGGAAAGAATAAAGCACAGCTCCATGGGCAGATGATTTCCAGAGGCAAATCAATAACTTTTAAAGGGCATATTGACCAGCAAGAATGAAGCTTGGGAAAAGAGCTAAAATTGAAAAAATAGCTACTTGACAAATTATTTAAAATAAGGATTTTTCAGCTTCTTGATCTAAAGTACAGTTAAATCCAGTGATCTAAACACTCTGACTGCAAATCCCAGGTCAGGTTACAGCCTGATCCTGGCAAATGTTTTCATTATTGAGACTTTGCTTGTGTAAGAGAAGATGTTTTAAATTTATATCAGACACTTTTGACTTAATTCTGAATTTCCTTTTAAATGAGTACGGTCACTTCTTTTGCAGGGATTTAATTTTTTTAACACACTACAAATTTTCCCTCCATTAAAGAAAAATAAAATCTGTTAACATCATCCTCTTTTGTTGCCAAGTTCCATTTCCTCTGCCTCAGATGAAATCCTTAGTGAAGAGCCTCGTTGACTGCAGTTTGCCCTTCCAGTCACTTTGTATTAAAGACTTGGAAAATTAGTGAAAATATGGCTCTGCTCCCAAATGCTGGCCCAACACAGAGGTTAACACTCCTCTTCATGCACCATGTGCAACACCCAGGAGTTTTTTTTGGTATATTTTTGGGAAAGGACAGTCAAAAGCTGCCATTAGTCTCCATTTATGTCCCTGCACAGCCCAGCTGCAGCCCAGCCCTGCCAGGAGCTGCTCAGGTCTTTGGCAACTTTTTAGTGTCAGAGAACCACAGAATCATTTAGGTTGGAAAAGACCTCTGAGATCAAGTCCAGCCTTTGCCCCAGCACTGCCAAGGCCACCCCTAGCCCCTGTCCCCAGGTGCCACATCCACATGGCTTTAAATTCCCTCCAGGGATGGGGACTCCACCACTGCCCTGGGCAGTGTGTTCCAGTGCTTAACAACTCTTTTTGTGAAGGAATTTTTCTTAATATCCAACTTAAACCTCTCCTGGTGCAACATGAAGTCATTTCCCCTTGTCCTATGGCTTCTTACTTGGGAGAAGAGAACAACTCCCCCTCACCCATGAATATTCCTGCCTGGACATCAAGGCTCTGCTGAACAAGGACTTTCAGCCCATGCTAAGAAGTTTTTTTCTGGACAGAAGCAGAGCAGGGCACATTTCCATCGCTCTGGAAAGAGATTTTTACCAGGAAATCAGACTAAGACCTAAGCCAAAAAGACTTGAAGTAAATCAGAAAAAAGCATAGTGCTTGGGAGGTGGAAAACTTGGGTTGCAAATACCACGTGGATTTGCACTGGGTGCTCAGCACTTATCACTAAGAAAGGAAACATTTCTGCTGGGAACATCTCTGTTGACTCCCTGCTGCTGGCTGAGACCCAAACCCTTCCCTTGGGATGGCATCAGCACTGGGGGAAAAAAGGGGGAAACCTCTGAGAGCCTTAAAGAAGCTGAGAGTGAACTGAAATTCCCTGTGCACTGAAATTCTGTGCACCTTAAAGTGCTTGTGCCAGGGGTTTCACAGGAGGGAGGATGAGATTTGCCTCACATAAAGGAGGTTTTTTGTGCCTGGCCCTGAGCACAGATCCTGGTGTGTGCCTTTACCACCAGGACATGCAGGGAATGCCTTTGGTTTGTCCTTCCCAAACACATTGATGAAAACAACCCCAAGCTGGGCTGTCTGTGCTGCTCTGCACAGGCAGGGTCCTGTCATGGCTGAAATAGGCTGAGCCCTTTGCCAGACTCATCCTTGGGCTTTGTTCAGCCCCAAGGAACCCACACAGGGCAGGGACCCCAATGATTTCCAGGACATCCAGCTTGTCCTCTCCATCAAGCCACAGATAAATGCTGAAAATGCAGGAATTCTGCAGCCTCAGAACAGCTCCCACTTTTCTTGGATTTTTTTTTTTTTTTTTTTTAATTATGGATTTTTCTCTCCCCCATTTTCACAAGCCCCTGGCTTGGTTGGCAGTCAGGGACATTAGAAGGAGACCAGCTGATGGACAGAGGCTCAGAGTGAAGCAGCGAGATCACAGAGAGTAATTTCCTAAGGAAATAGACCTAGGGAAAAAAAAAAAAAAAAAAAAAAAAAAAAAACAAACATTTCAATTTTTTTTNATCACAGAGAGTAATTTCCTAAGGAAATAGACCTAGGGAAAAAAAAAAAAACAAAAACAAAAAAAAACCAACATTGTCATTGTTTATCTTCTTTCAGCAGGTCTTGTTTTTTCATTGGAAAAAGCCAGCAGTGCAGCAAACAGCTTCATGAATATACAGATTGTTTTTGGCAACTACCAATTAGCAAAGATTGTGTTCATGCAATCCCCAAGCAGCTATTTCCCTGGGAATTTCTTTGTTTTGAACAAGCCATTATCCATTAGAGAAAACACACAGAGTGACAAATAGCTCTTGCTGGCTCTTGTTGGTGGAGGGAGATGGGAGAAGGGCAGGCAGACACCCTGGTACTGGGGTGTTGGAAGATCTGGGCACAGAGGAATCAGAAACAGGACAAAACAGAAAGAAAAGATGTCCTGGTGTGCACAGAGATGTCACTGTTGGGGCTCATTCCTGCCCCTGCAAACCAAGTGTCTGAGGTGGGAAATGGGGCTGTGTGTATTCAATTCCCACCTGTCAGAGCTGGGGCAGTTCTCCTCTGCTCACTGGGCAGTTTTCTTTATCTCTCCCACAGCCAATCCTCCCTCCAGGAGATCTCTGCTGTCCATGGCCACTGAGTGTCCCTGCAGGGCTGATCAAATTCCAGCATCCCTTGGGAGAGGCTCTGCCCAGGGGAGCAGCCAAGCATTCCTACCTGGATCCAATCTGCCCTTGGCAACACCCCAGCAGCCTTTGCCCCCTGCATTCCCAGAGGAGCAGCTTTCTGCTCCCCTGCATTCCCAGAGGGAGCCCAGGCCCATCTCCAGCAGCCCTGGAGCTCCAGAGGAAAACTCCCCCCTTGTCCAGGATCCCTGCTCCAGCAGAGCCACAGCTGGCACTGCAGGAGGGCTGAGCCACCCTGGCATGGCCCTGCTGCCACCACCCTGACCCACAGCCTGTCAGCTCCTGTTCTGACTCTGGCAGTGGTGCTTTCTTTTACTGCATTGTTTATTTTTGTTGTTGTTGTTGTTTGTTTGTTGGGGATTTTTTTGTGTTTTTTTTAAATCTTCCCTAATAAAGAACTGTTATTCCTGCTCCCCTATCTTTGCCTGAAAGCCCCTTAATTTCAAAATGATAACAATTCTGAGGGAGGGGGTTTACATTTTCCATTTCAAGGGAGGCTCCTGCCTTCCTTAGCAGACACCTGTCTTTTCAAACCAAGACACCAAGGGACTTTGGGGTCACACAGCCTATAGCAAACACCTACTTACAGGTGAATCTTAGCCCAAAATTGCCAGCCTGAGGTTCCCCACAGCTCCTATGACCCCTGCAAGCCCAGCCCGAGTCCTTGCACTGACCATGCAGCCTGGAGAGAGAAACACAACACTCAAGTCTTCCAAGCATCACTTCACAGCTTTGCCTGAGACACTGAATGAACCACAGATCAGGGAGACAAGCACTTAAAATCAGCTCAGATGGACAGCTTTTTATTTCCCAATGTTTTCATTTAACAAAGTGCTACATTCCATAGTTACAGGATGAGGAGCTGTTCTCGCCCAAAAGAGAAAACCACGAGGAAGCACGAAGACTGCTCACACCACTCTGGGGAAGCAGAGCAGTCCAGAGAAGCCTCACCAGGGTGAACATCTGGCCTCAGAGACACCTTTAGGGATCAGCAGCTGTGTGGTGGAGGGCATTCCAAGGGAGCAAGAGCTGCCAAGCAGGCTGGTTCCTCCTGTCACAAGTGGGGCTGGAGATGCCAAAGCTGTTTGTTGTGCACTGCCTGCAGTGAAATTCTGGCTTGTGCTATCAGGAGAATGCAGAAGGGAGGGGAGTGGCTGGTCCTGTGTGGAGTCCAGGGGTTGTTATTGCTGCAGTGACATTGCAGTGCCAATGGCCCCACCCTCAGCACCTTGCAGTTCACCCAGCACAGAGGATGAGGAGGGCCCTTCTGGGCTGCTTTCCATGACTTGCCTCTTCCAGAAGGACCTGCTGGTTTGGCAAGGCAGAGGTAAGGATTCAATCAGCAGCGTTGGGCCACTGGAGCTTCAGCTCCCACCTGAACCCCCATCCCCTCCCTGCTGCCATCTGATCATTCCAAGGGAATGAATCCAACTCCAGGAGCTGTGCAGAGGATATTTTTGAGAGCCCAATCCAAAGTCTATTGGCCTTGAATGAGAAGGGAAGGGGCTGAGTGCTGCTGTTGCTCCAAGGACCTGCAGACACTGCAGGGAACTTTGCCTGAGCTCCCCAGGCTCCCACAAGCTTCCCTTGAGCCATGGCTGGCTCTGACTGCCCACCTTGCTTCCAGTTCAAGCTGAAGACATGGGGACCCTCCAGGGCTGACCAAAACCAACCACTCCACAGAAAGTTCCCTCCAAATGGCCATCAGCTGGCATCTCTGCACTGCTGGGCAGCTTGGGAAGCTCAGGTCCCATCCTTGGGTGAAGGATTTCAGAGCCAGAGTCAGGCCTGGCAGTGCAGACAGACCACAAGAAAAACCTTTGGGAAATCCACCTAACTCCTAAGCCTGTCTCCAGCAGAGACCAGAGAGCCCACACTGAACTGTGCATGCAGCTGGTCCTCCCTTCCTTGTCGACTTCCAGCATCCAAGCCACCCCTGCCACGTCCTCTCTGAGGGAACTCTGGTTCTGAGGACAGCAGGGTCCCCCACAGATGCAGTAAAACCCCACTTCCACCATTCTGATTGGCAGTGCTGCCTTTAATTCCTCAAGTTCATTATGCTGGAGAGGGAGAAGAGAGACAGGGAAACTGATTGCCCCTGCAGAAAGGCAGCGTTTCCCAAACTGGGGATTTATTAGCACAACAAAAGGCCACAGCATCTCCCCACCCACCTTCCCAATCCATCAAGCTGACAAGCCATCCATAAGGATACTCCTGAGCTGCCAGAGCTGGGCTACTTAAACCAGCAGCCTTCCTCAGCCATCCCTCATCCTCCTCCTCCTGACTGACCCAGCAGCTCTGTGGTTTATCAGGTATTTCATCAGATATCCACTTTGCAATCCCCACCATGCCTTAGCAGGAATAAATCATCACAGAGCCCAAGGGACAGTGTTTCCCAGTTCCCAATAGTGCAAGACAGCCAGGGATGATCAGCTGGACTGTTAACACCTCCCAAGCACCTCCAAGAGACTTAGGAACCAGAAGGAAACAGGGAGAGAACAGTCTGGAGGGAAAACTTCATCTTAACTTGGAGTGACCTCAACTGTGTGAGAAAGAGGCCTGAATTTTGGATTTCATGGGGTATTGCCAGTCAGTGCCTGTTAAAGATGTGGGGCTGCTTTTAGGCAAAATCCTCCTGGCTGAAGTTTCAGGAACAAAAAGGCAGAGATGCACTGTGAAGCTCTGTCTGGGGAAGCCTCTCCTGGAGGGATCAGGGTATGAAGACCTTCCCTCCCCAAAAAATGCTTCTCCCCAGCCTGCTCCCCATGCACCCAGCAGGGTGAATGACTGAGGTATCACACACAGCTGTTGGACTGGAAGATTGAGCATCAGAGCAGCATTTTAAAACCAGGATGTCCCACCTGTCCTTGTCCAGGTGACCCAGTGGGGGTGACAGGCTCACAGGAGAGTGCCTGGGCTCTGGTCAGCAGGGATTGTTCAGAGCTGACCATCACACCTGATGATTTCATGTCCAGAGCAGGCCCTGACCCTCTCAAGAGAGCTCACCGCAGGAGGGGCTCCTGGAAGTCCTCTCTGCCTTGCAATCCTACTGACACTTCCACAAGACATTTCCCCACCATCTGACAGGGCCTTTCCACCTTCACAGGGAACCAAATCCTGCTCCTTCCCCTCCTCAACCTCCCCTCCCTCCCACTTCTCCAAAGGCTCAGAGGGATTGAATCTCAGCAGATGTGTGGTCTGCCCTTACTTTCCTGCTCAGTTCTCCTCTGGCAACAGTCACTGTTCCTTGCAGGAAGGATGATTCCCCACAGAACAGCAATTCCCACCTCAGAAACATGAATGTTTTGCATGTCAGATTGAAGTAATTCCACAGTGGGAAGCAGAGCTCACTAGTGCAGCCCTTTTCCTGGCTATTTTGACAGCATTTCTGGGCAAAGCTACGTTATTCTCCCCTGCTCAATGCCTGTGACACCTCAAGCATTGCCTCCCTCAGTACTCAGGACCAACAGGGCACCCCCACAAGCCCCTGCACCATCTGTGCTATGAATTCACCTTTCTCCCTACACCCAAGGACTCCCAGTGGGGTCATCTCAGCCCCCACAGCTGACATCTCTCCAGCTCTTGCTGCTTTCCCACTGTTAGCCACAAATCCCTCAACAGTGACTGCCACCTGCTCCCCAACCTTCAGTGCCTTTCTGTTTTCCATGGTTTGGACACCAGTAGCCCAGAGAATCTGTGGCTGCCCATCCCTGGAAGTTTTCCAGACAGACTGGATGAGGCTTAGAGCAACCTGGTCTGGGGAAGGTGTCAGGGTTGGAACCAGGTCCCTTGAAAGTCCCTTCCATCCCACACCATTCTGTGATCCTGTGAGACAAGACCCATCCAGATCCCCAGAGGTGCTGTTGTTCATGCAGCTTTCAGGGCTGAAATGCATTTTCCAGTGGGGTAAAGGGGCACAGAGGCTCCACTCTCATCCCTATGGGAATGCAGCCTTGGAAAGAGAAGAACCTGGAGCCAGTGTCCTTCCCAGAGGAGGCAGAAGCTGGGGAAGTCTCTGACCTGCCTCTTGTCTCACCTCCTTGCACACTGACCAAAAGCCAAGAGATCCAGGCAAGAGCAGCCATGGGGAGGGGAGCGCTGGTATTTATTGTGCTGTAACAGACAGTGCTGGTTGAAAATGGACAGGGAATTTCGTGGTGGAATCAATGCTGAGGCCATTCCTGTGTGTCTCCAAGCAGTGTGGAGCAGAGCTGAAGGAAGGAAGGGGTGAGAGTGGGGGCACCCAAGGGCAGAAATGTGCTTCAAACTGTGTCAAGAACCTGTACATGGGCACTTCTCAGGCAGCCAGGGGTACAGTTCAGGCTTACAACTCGTTAATTAAGCAGAGCAGCTAATCTTAGCACTAAGGAACTCTAGCTCAGGTAATGTAACATTTAAAATGAATTGGACAGAAGTCATTCACAGTAAAGATTTCCATTCCTGGGATGGGTGAGAGCTATTGTTATGATTAGATTACTGCCAGCCAGGACCAAAACAGTACACCAGGGCAAGAGGAAAATAATCATCCACATGGATCAGCTCCAGCTGTGGCTCTGAATGAGGCGCCGGGGGCGAGTGTGAGATCTCCACTACTGTATCAAAACAAACACCACGGGTGGCACACTAGAGCATAGCATTGTCATTGTCATTGGGCTGGGGACACCACCTCTGCCCGGGGCAGCCAAGGGAGCAGCTCTGCAGCAGCAAAGTCGCCTGTTCTTCTTCTCCCCCTCTCCCTCCTCTGAAAAGTCAGGGGCTCTCCCAAGGGCACTGCAGTTCCACTCAAAACTCGTCCTCAGAGCTGTCGGCCAGGAGCATGACTCGGTCCTGCATGCTGTTAAATTCCCTCTGCTGGGGGAGGAGAACAAACATCAGAGAGGTCTGCAGCATCCCATGAACACACCCGCATTTTTTAGAGGTCCACGTGCAAAAAGGAACCAAACGGAGAAAATTCAGATGTCCCCATCCAATCACCGAGGTGCCCCAGCCCAGAGAGACCCCAGCCAGGCTGTGTTTGCCTTCCAGCCAGGAGGGCTCAGTTTCCATACCTTCCCTTGGCAGTCTCCATACCTTCCCTTGGCAGTCTCCATAAATACCTTCCCATGGCAGTTTCCATAAATACCTTCCCATGGCAGTTTCCATACCTTCCCATGGCAGTTTTTATACTTTCCCTTGGCAGTTTCCATACCTTCCCCTGGCAATTTCCATACCTTCCCATGGCAGTTTCCACACCTTCCCCTGGCAGTTTCCATAAATACCTTCCCCTGGCAGTTTCTATACCTTCCCATGGCAGTTTCCACACCTTCCCCTGGCAGTTTCCATACCTTCCCATGGCAGTTTCCACACCTTCCCCTGGCAGTTTCCATACCTTCCTTGGCAGTTTCCATACCTTCCCCTGGCAGTTTCCACACCTTCCCCTGGCAGTTTCCACACATTCCCCTGGCAGTTTCCATACCTTCCCCTGGCAGTTTCCATACCTTCCCCTGGCAGTTTCCATACCTTCCCCTGGCAGTTTCCATACCTTCCTTTTGTGCCTCTTGGAGCCGTTTCTCCTCCGGCGATTCATCATCTTGATGCTGTAGAGCGCTCCCAGGATGAAGAGGGCTCCAGCTATTCCAACTCCCACAGGAACCAGCATCCCTGACATGTATCCTGCCTAGATGGAAAAGAGAGGAGCAGAGCAATGTCACCCTGGTCTTTTGAGATTTTCTAAGCCTTCTGATGTTTACATTCTTGTAATGGGGTTTCTCACACACTTTCATGTCAATAATGATTGTTTTACATTCTTCTGTGTAGGAGGAGAATTTTGATGGACTGTTAGTTTGACCAGTGTGGTTGGAAAGGTGGCAATGCCATCCTCCAATCCACTGTCACTTTTAGAATTCTATAAATGTTGAGGTCTGAATAATAAAGGGTTCTTTTCCTGTTCAGATGCTGGAACATCGTGTGTGAGTTGTGTTATTTTGTGTCACAGCAGTGACAGCAACACTCCCAAACCCATCCTTTCAGAGCCATTTTCACCAGCCAAGGACTGCAATATATCCCTGGTGATTTCCCCAAAGTTTACTGGATTTGAGCCCCCATCACCTGCCTGCACAGGATGATTCCCCACTCCAGGAGCAAGCTGGTCACCAGCACAACTCAGCTTTCCCTGACAGATATTTACTGGTGACAGCTGAGACCCTGCAGTGCCTGCCTGCCTCTAGGAGAGGGACATATCTCACAGATGGGCCATTGTGTGCTGCAATCCCCGTCTGGGTGGAGGGATTATAAAACAGAGGATGGGGCAAATGAGAGGGGCACAGAGCCTGGTGCTGATAAACTCAATTAGAAAGAGGAGGGAATGGGGGCAACAGGTTTATTTGGAAGTGATTTGCTACACCAGCAACTGGTTGGGAGTGGGGGGGAGTGTTTTTTGTTTTGAAGGAAAACCTTGGCTGCCAAAGGAGGGTGATCTCGAGGCCCCCTCAGCTTTGTACTCAATCTTTGAGCCAAACACTTTGGCTCTGCATGGGAAGGGGTGCCCTGCATGGCAGCAGGATGGTGACATAGAGGGAGGGCACACACACCCTCAGGTGACCTTAAGGGGAGCACAGCAAAAGTAAACCAGCCCTAATTCAATCACTGTGATCAGTGTGTTTGCACTGCCCATTAAAACAAATACAGACAGCATGGCTAATCTACAATTACACATCTAAACACTTTAAATCCTTAGAAAAATATTCCCAAGTGCTTGCTATTTTATATTTTACTGCTTTAAATGAAAAGGAACCTAAGTTTTAAAGACCCAGATTGCCTCAGAATCCTCACCCAATTTGGGCTGGTGGGCTCAGTGCTGCAAGGGAGGCAGGTACAGCCTGGCTTCCCCCTCTGTAGCTCTGCCTCTCCTCACACTGCAGCCACAGTCCTCTGCTGTGCCACTACAGCTTCACCCTCTGCCTGCTACACCCCCAAAAATTCGATTTTACACCTGCCAAGGGACACAGGCACCAATTCTGAGGACTACCAGACAGCTCCTAGCGAGATCAGCCCACTGCTTACAACCACCTGTCTTCATCTGTGCTCTCAAAATACAACACAGCACACACACCATGATTACTTCTCTTCCATAATCCACTGAGTGGGAGGGGGAAAAAAAATAAAAAGCTGTTCAGGTGCACTAGCCTGCCTTTGCACACTTACCTGGAGAATGACAGTAACTGCTTTCATCTGGGGCAGGCAGGATGCCAAGGAGGGCTGGTTTGCTCCCCCAAGCCCCTCCAGATCCTACTCAGTGCTTGAGACAGTAACAGCTCCTCTGTGCCTGGATCCCAAACATGAGGGATCTTCTTCTGCATCGTTCAGATTCCCTGAACACCCTCCCAGAAAGCCCAGCCCTGCTCAGCTCAGGGGCTGGGAAGGGGCTGCAGCCCTGAGCCCAACTCCTGAAAAAGGAGGTTAGTGAGGACACAGCTGAAGGCTGTGTCTCTGTGAGGCAATCAAGGTGCCTTAATTGGGTGACCTAATTAGTGCAGCGTGGGGTTTTCTATTTCTGGAACTTTGCTGCTGGCAGGGGCAGTGAGGGGAGGCTATAAATGGCTTTTAGCTGCTGCCCAGCTGAGTTTCCATGTCAGAAATCACAATGAACTCCTCAGCCTGTCTGTGAGCCTTTATCATGCCTGACCAGCCCATGGCCTTTTACAGGTTTCCCCCAGCCCCCAGATCAATGGTTTATACCCCAAAAACCTGTGATGGGATGCAAATCCAGCCCTTCTGTGTCTTGCAGCCCAACTTCTGCACTTTCTTGATAGAAAACCCCATTTCACAGGCCAAAGCCACGTTTTTACCCCTTTATGGGAAAGTTGTAGCTTCTTTAGGGATGCTTTTAATACACCCAATCCATGCTCATGACCTTCCTGGCCCTGCTGGGCTTTCAGGTAACAGCAAGAGAACTTGAGAGAAACTCCATGTCCATTACTTTTCCCACCAAATGCAGCATTTGCACAGTGATTGCAGGAGGCCAGACATGAATCTGTCCCTGACCCTGTGCTCCTGGTCCCACAGTCACACCTGAGGGACAGGGAAGGACACTTCTCTCAGAGATGTGCTGCAATCCTTGTCTGGGAGGAGGGATTATAAAACAGAGGATGGGGCAAATGAGAGGGGCACACAGACTGGTACTGATAAACTCAATTAGGAAGAGGAGGGAATGAGGTCAACAGGTTCATTTGCAAGTGATTTGTGACACCACCAACTGGTTGGGAGGTGGGGGGGAGTGTTTTGTGGTTTTTGTTGAGCTTTTCTAAGGAAAAATGTGAGCCAGGTGAAAGATCCCAAAGCAGGGAGGTGGCTCAGGGGTGAGTCTCTCTTTGAAGTGGACACCAGTGCATCCTCAGGTACAGCAGTGCTTGTGCTGGGCACTGCCACACGGCCCAGGCTCTGCCTGCACGAGGTCAGGCTCTGCAGAGCTCTGCTGGAGACAGGAACATGCAGCCCCTCTGCAACAGGCAAGGACAGAGGTGGCCCACAAGGTGACAAGAGGAAAGACAAGCTACAGCTTCAGGGAGAAGACACTGATGTCCCCAAGCTTGTGCTGTGCCACGTGTTGGCATGAGCAGGCGACCTGTGCATGCTGCAATCCCTCCAGGCACACAACCAGCCTTGGGGGCTGCTCTTTACCTGGGCTGGGAAAACCATTCTCTGTCCTTTCAGCATCTGCTCTGGATGAATCCCAAGCCAAGGAGACTCTAGGCTTGCTCTAGACTTGCCTCCTTCCTAGTGCAGGCAGAAAGGCAACTCAACAAGGCTGGGCAGGAACTCACCTGAAACCCTCCCACCCCCCAGTCCTGGAAAACAGACACCCAGACCCTGTTTCTCTGCTCTGACCTGATGGTAAAAGTGCTGCTGAGATTTGGTGTGGACCACGTGGCAGGGCTGGGCTGGCTGGCTGAGTTTGCCTAAGCTCAGAGATGTGTTTTCAGAGATCACTCCCACTCCTTGAGAAGGTTTTTGTTTCTACTGACTCTGATCCTCCTCAAGAATTTCCAAGGCCTCTTGAGTCACAAAATGTTCTTGCTGTCACCTCATTTCCAGCTTCATGGCTCTGCTGTCAGCAACACAACACTTGGAAGGCTTCACAACCATTTTGAAATGTCAATATTTGCTCCAGGGCAGCAGAGCTTAAAAAGCCATTACTGCCTGTGGCTGGCACAGCTCTTGATTCCAGGACCAGCCCCTGTGATGCCAGGGAGGAAGGATCAGGCTCTGGTGCCTTGTTTATCAGTTTTACTGTGTTTGATCATTCTCCTTGCAGGGATTTGCAGCACAGGGAGGCAGGAATGGCCTCATCCAGAGGCACTGGCATGGCATGCAGCCTCTCACCAGAGAGCAGCACCAGACCCTCTTGATTTGGGTCCAGAACTGAGCTCAGCACGTAGAGAAAAGGGGTGGAACTAAGTTCTTTACCCTGGGGTCCCTGGAAACATTCCAGGTCAGGTTGGACAGGGTCCTAAACACCTGGTCTGGTGAAGATAGCCCTGCTCAGTGCAGAGGGGCTGGACTAGATGGACTTCAAAGGTCCTTCCCCACCAAAACTATTCTAGGAGAAGTTAAGGGGAAATAAAAAGTAGCTTGGGTTATCTGACAAGGTCATTTTCTGGTGCAGAGAAATCAATCAAACACTTCTGTCCCTCCTGCCCTTAGTTACAACCCATCAGGGATTTTTTGTGGATTCACACCACTCTATACCAGCAGCATGGGGTTCATTTGCCTCCCAGAGAAAATTTTAAGCCTTTTCTCAACTGTCTGTATAAAGAACTGCACTGACAAGAATTTATTTATTCCTGCAAGTGAAAGTGGTTTTGCTTTGAAAGGAACTGAAACACTGAGCCTCCTACCTTATCTTTCAGCTTCTCCATCCAGCTTCTCACTGAAAAATAAGGAAAAAAAAAGCTGCAATCACATTACTTCTATTAATTAGTAACAAACGACAGTGATAACATTAAAACAGACAGCAATTAAATTGACAAGCTGATAAGGCTGAACATTAGATTTCCTCTTTTCTCATTCATGAGAAAAAGCAAATGCAGCAAATCAACACAAGAAACTCTTGGAGTGAGTTGGCAGGCAAGTAGCTCACCTTTGGCTGAGCAATTCACATCTTCAGAGTGATTTAAAAAGCAAAATAATAACCAGGATTTCAGGTTGTGGATTTTTGACCATCACTTCTCATACAAACACCAGGGTGTCTGACCAGGAGAAAACTTTTCAGTGCAGTTATCCCCTTCCACTGGCCTCCTCTATGTTGATATTCTTCCCTGTATTTTGTACAGCCTGTAATGATGGCTAAAAATGTATTTTTCACTGCCTTTTATTCCCCTGCTTTTCTGGAATGGCCACTGCCTGCTCTGGGAAGCCTCCAGAGGGCTGGGATGGCACTGGAGTGCTAAATCACTAACCCAAGCAAATTTATACTGCCAGCACTGCGACTTGCTTCTCCTGACAGTTAAATAAAATGTGAAATATGACAGCTGAGAATTAAAATTCTGTAATGGCAGGTGCCTTGGGATGAAATATTCACTGATCTCAAAGAGCTGCAAGGGCTCAGCAGTGGGTGCAGGAGTCCCTAACACCACAGGGCACTGGCTGTGGCTGCACTGCACCGAGGGCAAAATGCCCACAAGGCTCTGCCAGGATTTTAACAAATTCCTGCTCATAGGTAAAAAGCAATAAACAGTTAAATACTGGGTTTTTTGGGGGCTCAGCAAGTGGGTTTTTTTCAAGGATTCTCATCTCTCCAGGAGAACAATGCTAAAGGCACAGGGGACTCTTGGATGCAGCAATGTCCTTCTGAGCGATATTTCTTCCAGGGTGTGTTAAATCCCAAATACAACACACAGTTTATGGATTTAGACCTGATTTCCAAGCCTGCTTTCTTATGAAACATCCCTTCAAAGCTTGAATTAGCAACATCAGTGTCTGCACGTGCACCTGCAGCACTCAGAGCACCCTTCTGAAAGGAGGGTGAGGGAGGGAGCACAGGAGAGCCAGCAGCAAAGGGCTGTTTTATGTCTCAGATACAACACAAGTTCAAAGCCATTTGAATACTCCCTTTGAAGTGTTAGCAACATAACACCTTCCAAAGAGAAGAATCCCAGATTAACTAAGGTGAACACTTGTGAAAGAGGCACAGGTGCACTTATCTCTGATGGGGAGCTGAGAAAAAAAGGTGAATTATCCATGAGAGCGACTCACACAGCACTAGGAGAGGACAAGAGGTTTTGTTTTATCAGCTCTTCCCACCATTAGTCCTGGCCTGCAGAGGCTAAGCCAACAAAACTCAGTTTGTGAAGGTGCCACCACAATCATCTGCCAACCCAAGCTTGCATGTCCTGAATTCAGAGAATTCACAGAATTCACAGAATGACTGGGTTGAAGAGACCTTCAGGATCATCGAGTCCAACCCAGCCCCAACCCCTCCACCAAACCCTGGCCCCCAGTGCCACATCCAGGCTTTGTTAAACACATCAGGGATGGTGACTCCACCACCTCCCCGGGCAGGCCATTCCAGATCTTTATCACCCTGTCTGTGAAAAACTTTTTCCTCATATCCAACCTGTATTTCCCTTGGTGCAGCTTGAGGGAACTCCCAGTGGAATCCCAGAGAGGAAGGAAACCCACGGCTGCCCTGGGCTGGGTTTCCAGGTGTGACACTGCCAGGAGGAGGGGTGACAGTGGCTCAGCCACACAGCTGCAGACCCACAGGGCTTGGAGACAGCATCCACACGTGCACCTGCAGTGCTCAGCTGGCCCAAACCCCAGCTGAGCACAAAGCCTATTTTTACACCTCTCCCAACAATTACATGGGATCAGTGATCTCACCAACAGCCGACCCACTTTCCTGCAGCTGAACAACAGCAGCAATTAACTCCAGAGTATTTCTGCCAAGGCAGAGGCAGGGGCTGAGCTAAGAATACTCTATTACCTATTTTTAATGAACACAGATTCTGGCTTTGTTCCCCTCTGCTCCACCAAACAACAGCAGCACGCCCGCTGGGGCCCACCAGCTCGACAGTACAAATCTTTATTTGCTATTACACATTTGTTTGTTATTAAACCCAGCCTTGTTCTCAGCTGTGAGGTGCCTTTGGAAATCCACCCAGGCCACAGGAAAAACAACCCAAGGTGATTCTCCCTGACTGGGTGCCTCTCCAGGGGATGCTCTAATGCAGCCACAGCCTCTGACCTCTGCTAGAGGAAAATAATGCCCCCAAATTAATGAGATTTAGGCAGGAGGTCAGAAACCCTTCAATGCTCTGGCAGGACTGCACCCAGAAGGAGCAGAGTGTGGAGCTGTCACAGCCAAGGTCCCAGGCCTGTCAGGCTGGGGCCAGGACAAGTCAAGGAGCACTGGGTTGCCATGAATTACAAACACTTCTCATGTCACCAGTGCACTGTCCTAACACCTGGCAGGAGATCACAAGATCACTGTGTCACCAAAACTGAGCGCTCGCTGCTCCGATGATTTACCCATCGTGTGTGGGTAGGAGACAGAGCATTATTTCAAGATAGAATTGATATCTATGCTAAGCAGCTACCATCAATTAATTCTGGGCTTCAGACTCTAATTATGCAACAGAATCCACAATTAATATTCTGGCTTGGTCTTGGGAGAGGAGCACTGTGGCTGGCACCTTCCCATGAAAATGCAGCACTCTCCAAGAACACCAGGTGACTTGCCAATGAGGGCAAGCAAATAATTAGTAAGAAATACTCTAGTCCATGTATTTTTCATCATCCCCTTTATTCCTCCTTTCTCTGATCACTGAATGTCCTGAAGAAATTCCAAGAGTCTCTGGGTGTGAATTACTAACAAGTGTCTGCAGTGCTGGCTCATCTTCCATGCCACTTTCAGGATGGTGACTGGTCCAAACTCTCTGCCTCAGCTTAATTTTGATCCCTTGGTTTTATGGGGAGCTAAGTAAGATGAGTGTGGAGCACTTCAGCAAATTACATACATAATCTGACATTCCCTCAGTGATTTATATAATGTCTGCATCTCTGCAAATTAATTTTAAATAACATATAGCTTAAGATTAAGCCAGTCAGGAGCACGCTCGTCTGGCACTGGCCTCAGAGCAGCCCAGGATGAATTCAGACAGTTACAGATGCAATGTGCTATTTTTAGGCAGTTTTACCCACCTTTCCCCTTCAAAATGTGCAGCCAGCTATTCAGAAACTCTGGTGCCAGCTAAAGAAGTGAGGCTTGTTGCAGAAGTAAGCAGCAGCCTTTGGTGTTTGCCTGGCCCTTTTGGGAGGGACCTGGCCCAAAGGGACAGTCACAATCCCCTGTGAGCAAAACCCTTCTGGAAGTTCAGGTTTTGGCAGATGCAGGCAGGAGGCTCGGGAGGGGACAGCAGGTGACACCTGAGGGTATATGGCACTGGATGCCCAAAATCAGAAGGTGCTGGTCTGAAATCTGAGGTCTCCCCAGAGCCTTTTCTTCTCCAGGCTGAACATTCCCACCTTTCCCAGCCTGTCTCCAGCTCCCAGAACATCTCTGTGGTCTCCTCTGGATTCAGGTCCAGATCCCTTCTGTGTTGAGGCCTTCACTCCTGACCTCCCTCCCTGCTGCTGTTCCAAGGACAATCTTGTCCATCTTCAGACAAGTTCTTTTTCATTTTCCAGGTCTCCTGTGCCCCTCTCTGTCCTGGCAGCTGCAGGGGGCTGGCTGCCAGAGCCTGGCTCTGCCTTTCAGCCTCATCACAAGGCACCATCAAATCTCTCACCAAAGGCTTTTCCCTGCTTCCCTCTCCACCCTCCTCTGAAACCAGGAGCACAAGCCCTCGGGGCCTCTTGCTTTGCCAACTTTTAGTAATCCTAATTGCCTAATTATCCACTCCAATGCAATGATAAAGCTGCTTAATAATTCTGTTCGCTCCTCATTCATTCTCTCCCTTCCCAGATAAGAAAATGCAAAGACTTCTGGTGGAGATTTCAATCAATAATTCATGCCCTACTGCCATCAGTTGTGTCTCCCCCCTCCCCTCTTGGATGCCCTGCTGCTTTGTCTTGTCACTTTGCTTTCATCTAATCAGCTTGTTTTAATCATATCCTCTTTTTTAATCATCAGTTAAAGCAATTCTGTTTTTCCATGGCACATTATCACTCATCCCTGCAGATGTTGCCTGGTTTTCAAATCCAGCACTTACAGCTTCATTCCAGAACTCCTTCCTTCTACTGATGAAGGTTCATCCATCACCTTTCCTTTTAATAACTCTCCACCACGACCCCCAGACCAGTGGTGAAAATGTGGCTCTGTCAGGGATGGGGAATCCTCAGCTTCTCTGGGTACCCTCTGGGTGCCAGGGCCTCACCACCCCCACAGTCAAGAATTCTTTTCCTAATATCTACTCCAAAGCTGCACTCTTTCAGCAACAGGGAGCTGGTTAAAGTGCAGAAAATAAGGAAAATATTGATTACTTTCAATCAGTCTGTATATACCAAGCAACCTGCCCTGTTCCATTACAGATTTCATCACTTTCTCTTGCAGGTTAAACTTTTTTCCCAAATGAGACTTGTGAGAACAATTTTGCAGAAATGCTTCGTGCTACATCTGCTCAGCTCTGACAACTTAATGGCACAAGGGTGCATCTGCTCCTTTCCCTTAAAAAAGCACAATTTTCAATTTACTTACTAGCACAAATAAATAATAAAGAAAATGGCATCTGCCTGGAAGGCAGCATATTTTTAATTCCAGAACAACTACACCTACCTGATGGGAATGTTGATGCACGAATTGCCCAACTGGAGAAGACTTGAACAGCTGGATAATCAAACAAATGTCAAACTGACAATTACCATTTATGTTTTCAGATAAAAATTTTGCTTGGGTGAACTTTGAATTAACCCAGTGAACTTTAATAGCTACCATGGCACTGTCTGGTCCCTGAACTGCACCATCTACACCCTTTTTCCTGCCTGTCCAAGCCTGGTTGCAACCCAAGCCTGCCACAACCTGCCCAAATCTATGGGAAAAGAAATGGAGATAGGGAGACAACTCAGCACACTCACCTAGAAAGCAGGAACTAAACTGGGCTTCCCAACTCCTTCCCTGACCTTTTGACACTCCTTTCCCCATGGCATTAGATCTGGTTCCTCCTTTTCCTTTTCTCTTGCACTTTTTAAGCTGTTTTCCACTTTATCTGCACACAGTGAGTAGCCCCTTGCTGAGGCTGGCAAAGGCACTGCCCTTGTGCCTTGGCATTTCTCTGTGAACTCTCTGTGTTCTTCTGTGGGGCCTTCAAAACACATATTGACATCTTCACACTATTTGTTTCTCCCTCAGTGGCCCCAGACAGGCACAAGAGGTTAAAAACCAAGCCAAGGTACAAAACCTCCCATTATCCAAAAAGGCATCAGCAGGACGTTGCTGTGAACTGGCTGGCACAGTTTGTTGTATGATTAAATATTTACTGATCACACTGTGTTCAAAAGCTGTGTCTGCTCTGGGAGAGGAAATGCAAACTTTGTTTATGGAAATGACAACACCTCTGCTGGAGCACACGTGGGATCAGCTTCTCCCTCACTCTGCCCTGGCACAGCTCCTGGAACAACACAGGGAGCTGCCAGCAGTGAGAACCCACCCTGCCTCAGCTCATGTGCTGGAAATGTTCATATTCACCAGATTTCAGAGAAACACAGACTGGTCTGGGTTAAAGGGACCTTAAAGACAGGCTTGTTCCACCCCCACACCTTCCATGATCCCAGGTTGCTCCAAACCCCCTCCAGCCTGGCCTTGGACACTGCCAGGGATGGGGCAGCCACAGCTTCTCTGGGCACAGAACCTGTGCCAGGGCCTCACCACCCTGACAGCCAAGAATTCCTTCCCAACATCCCATCTGACCCTGCCCTCTGGCAGTTTGGAGCTATTCCCTGTGTCCTGTCACTTCATGCCCATGTCCAAAGTCCTTCTCCAGCTCTCTTGGTGCCCCTTGAGGCCCTGGAAGGGGCTCTAAGGTCTCCCTGGAGGCTCCCTGTCAAACCTGTATCCTGCTGAAGATGAAAAATCTTTATTTACTCATGAGCCTTGACTTGGCAGCTTTAATAACCTTTTTAAGGTGGCATTTGTGTGCTGTTTATTTACATACCACTGTCCAAACAGAACTACCTAGAAGCAGCAGCTGAAGGGCCTGGTTCTACTAAAGAATGTTTTCCAGGCTTTTTCAGAACACTGATACACTTCTTCCAGAGTTTTTCTGATCCTTGCACTCTCAATTCTAAAATTTTGCTGTACAATTATTTTTTTCTCAGAGATCTCCAGTAAAAAAATTATTAATGGTTTATTCTTCCTGTGATTCATCCACTGGAGCAGGTGAACTTCTTCAGCCAGTTTTCTTAAACAGTCTGGGACAAGCACCACGGAAAAATCTTGGTCCAAACAGTTAAAATTTGGTAAAGTTATCAAGAACTAGAATACAACAGAATATAAATCCAACAAATTTAATGATTGGCATGGCTTGTGCAGAGTTACAGGGCAATGCCTTGAGGGGAAATATTATGCTTCCCCAGCAAGTGCAGTCAAGGCCAGGTTGGGCAGGGCTTGGGGCAACCTGGGCTAGTGGAAGGTGTCCCTGGCCACCACCCTGCAGAGGGGTGTGAACAGAGAGGGTCTTCGAGGTCACTCCCAGTCCCAACCATTCTGAGACTCCACAATCTCAGCCTCACTGGCTGATTCTTGGAGAAGCTTTGAGGTGCGCTGCCATCCTTAGTTTGCAGATCCTTAATTTCCTGATTTGTACAGGAAATTACATTACAGTGGCCAAGGATGTGGCCCTGGGAGAGAAATCCTTCCTGCTGCCAGCAGGCTCCACGTTCTCCTGTCTGCCTGCTGTGTCCCCTCGGGATCAGAGGGAACCAGCAGGTCAAACACGGGCACGGAGCCGCTCGAGATCCGCGGGGAAAACGGCACAGCCCATCCCTGACACCAGAGCTGAGCTGCACCAACACTGTGGGGATCTCTGTCCTACACCAAGCCAATATTTTAGCTCTTTCTGGCACCAAGTCCCCTTAAAATCACTGCTGGTTTTGAGGGATGACTGGAGGGTTTGACCCTGTAAATTTACAGGAAAAAAGCCCAAGATGGAATTTGGTCCTGTGCTATCTTTTAATGCCCATTTTTCTCCAAGCCTGTTTTCTGCTCCATAACCCAGCAGCCTCTCCCATAGTCTGGTATAAGACTGAATAGATTCTGGCCAAGACAGAATAGATTTTTGCAAATTAAAAACTAAATGTCAGGTCGCAGTGATGGGAGGAGTGGAAAAGGTGGAGAAGCTGCAGGTGGAGAGCACCTCCTACATCCCTCTGCACCACCTCCTACATCTCATTTCAGCTGGAGGACAGCAGCAAAGTGGTGGTGGCTGTTATGATGCCTAGGGAGGCTACCTGGAACAGAGGACAGACAGAGTTAAAGGAATAAAGGAGGTATTTATTAAAAGGCCTTCAAAAATTCACTTTGGGCAGTACAAGAGCCCAGCTGTGGCTCTGCCCAAGATGGACCCTGAGTCACGAGTTTTCACACTTTTATAACTTTTGGTCCATCTCCACATTGGGGTTAATTGTCCAATTACAGCTTCAGGTTATGAAGTCCCATCCTCCTGTTGTTTGTACTTTTTTGGGCTGAAGCTGCAACGGTGTCCTTGGTTCTGGGGCTGGAAAAGGATTGTTTTGTCTAACTAAACTGTGAGGAGAGCTTGCTAACACTCTGTATGAAGTTCAGAGTCACACACTAAGTCAGTCCAGAATCTGGAAAATATGAAAGCTAAAACTTAATGCATCAGTTATTTGATTAAATACCTTCCAAAGCTCCAGCTGAAGCCACGTGATGCTCCCCTATACTGAGAGGAGAGGGCATTTCTCATTGAGCCCTCTCTAAATGCAAACCACAGAGATCTTCCTGCCCTCTTGACAGAGCTCATGGCCTTATCTACTTTAAAGGATCAGCAGCTACACTGCAAAATTTCTTTTTGTGCTTCAGTTTATGTCTGATATTAATCAGGCTTGGAAAAGATTCTTGGTTTCCTTTTTTCCTTCCAGAAAGAACAAAAGTAATTTTCAGAATCCTATTTCCTGGGACACTGTATGAAGGATTTGCCAGCAGCAAGGGCTGAAATAGGGGATTTTCCATTTTTGTGTTTAAGAAAAAGGATATATTTTTCTTATTTCAAGTTTTGGCCTTTATTTCATCTGTCAAGATGCAGCACTCCCCATGAAATGACATAAAGATCAATAAAGGACTAAATGGTTGGAAACAAAAATGATGGAGTTGACCTTTGAAGGAAAAAACAGGTATTAGACTGTGTTTTCAGCCAACAATTATTCCACTAATTAAACCACAAAGCCCTGAGCATCGATTAGATGCTAAAAATAAGATCTGATTATCACAGAGACTCATTTTCCTGCAAATCCTTGGGAAGAGCAGCATTGTCCAGTGTCAGTCACAAAAGGAAAATGAACTTGCCTATGTTTGCCAACAGGACAAGTCTTATCCCACATTCCTCCTGCATCCAGAACTGAGCAACAATTCCCATTGTGATTCCTTGTGATCAAACACCAAATGGAGCCTTAAAGTTTCTGACACCTGTCCCTGTGTAACTGTGGGCAAGTAAATTGGTCTCTTATTCCATTTTCCATCCCTACTGTGGGAATATTAAAGATATAATAGATCAAATCTAGTCAGTCACTTGTGTTTCTTTCCCTTGTGTCACCTCCATCTGTGAGGGATGTTCTGGGAGCTAAGACAGCACAAATACTAAATCACAGTAAAATGGGATTTTTTGGAAACAAATGTTCTTTAGGATGCCATTATTTTAAGCATCCTGTTCCAACCCCCTGCCATGGGCAAGGACACCTTCCACTGTCCCAGGTTGATCCAAGCCCCATCCAATCTGACCGTGGGCACTTCCAGGGATGGGGGAGCCACAGCTTCTCTGGGCACCCTGTGCCAGGGCCTCACCACCCTCACAGGGAAGAATTTATTCCAAATATCCCATCTAAACCTGCCCTCTGTCAGTTTTCCCAAAACTATTCCCAACTACTTTTAACATTCCAGGTACTCCTGTGGGAATGGGCCCTCAGAAAATCACAGAGGTAAAAAGGGAATGAGCAAAGGGCAAAGCAAACCAAGTGAGGAGAGAACATGGACACAGCAAGATCTCATGAGTTGCACAGTGATTTTACACAGTGTGCTTACACTGCCAGTGATTTATTCCTCTGTCTACAAATGGCTGAGTCAATGGCAGACTGTATCCCCTAAAAACCCAGGAAAACTCCACAAATTACAGCACTCCTTGGAGGGCAGGAAGGTCAGAGGAGAGCCAGGTATTGGCAGACTGCTGCTGGGGCTCTGAGCTCCAGGAAAGTGATGGCACATGGAAGTGAGGCAGACAGGGAGGCAAAGGCACAGGGCAGGGAGCCAGAGGGTGGGAATGAGCCTCCCCCTCCCTGCACTGCTCCTGGAATGAGCACTGCCATGTGCAGTGGGGCAGGGAGCACCCTGTGCACGTCCCTTTGATGCCTTGAGAAGGCTGACCTAGAACAGAGACTAAATGGAGTTAAAGAATAAAGCAGGGATTTCTTAGGAGGCCTCAATGGATCCACCTTGGGCAGCACAAGAGCCCAGCCAGGGCTGCACCCAAGATGAACCAAAATGGTCACAAAATGGACAACTGGTCACAGGGTCTCACACTTTTATAAGTTCTGCTCCATTTGCATATTGGAGTTAATTGTCCAGTTATAGCTTTAGAATATGAAGTCCCATCCTGCTTGTTTTTCTCTTCTCAGCCCACGTTGTTTATGTTCTTGGGCCTGAGATCTGGATTGATTGTCCCTGGTGCCCAGCTAGAGAAAGAATTGTTTTGTCTACCCACTCTGTGCAGAGAGCTCACCATCCCCTAATATGAAGCCCAGACCCACACACTAAAGCAGCACAGAATCTGAAAAATAGAAAAGCTGAAACCTGAGGTATCACCTTGAAGTGATGATGTAAGAGCTGGCTCAAGCAGAAGCCAAGCAATGGGATCTGATGCATCAGGAAGTGTTACCACAGCACTGGCTGAAATGAAACATCAATCAGACATCATTCTTGTCCCACAAGGCTGCTTGGTGCCCACAGGAACCAGAGTGGCTGTGGGCAACCATCCCTCCCCAGGCACCAGGGTGATGGATCCATTCCCAGGAGAAATCAGCCCCTCCAGGGGACACGTACCCACTCCCTGCTGCTGGCAGGCCCCACAGAGAATCTGGAAGCTGCCTTAAAAGGATTTCCCAGGGGAAAAGGCTCAGGTTGGGGAATATTTTGAGGTGATTTTGGAGTCACCTCTCAGGCAAAGGCCTCACTGTATGCTGTGCCCAACACTGGCAGCAGCCTGAACGCCACAGGAGGAGAGTGCCTGGGATGGGATGAAAACCAGCACTACAAGTCCTCATATTTTGACACTGTGACATCCTGCAGCTCTTTTCTGACTGGGGACTGGCATTCCATGGGAACCATAAATATGGAACCATTCCATGGGGCCATATTACACTCTCTGGGTTTTTGTCACAATGAGGCCTTCCCACAGATGTGGGCTCATCCCAAGCCAGTGGTGTGGGGTTGGGTCAGATGCTGTGCAGCCTCCCATGCTCAGAAACCTCAGAATTCTGATTTATAGCTTCAGACACTGGAAGCTGTGCAAGGGAAAAGGCAGATTCTGGTGGAGCAGAGAATATCACAGAGTCACACAATGGCTTGGGTTGTTCACCCAAAGTTCACCCAAGCAAGGGACCTTGAAGACCATCTTGTTCCACCCCCCTGCCGTGGGCAGGGACACCTTCCACTATCCCAGGTTGCTCCAAGCCCCATCCAATGTGGCCTGGAACACTGCCAGGGGCAGCCACAGCTTCTCTGAACTGGGATAACTGGGACAAACCAGGAAATTCAGTGCCAACCAAAATGACAGCTCTGCCATCTTTTGTGCTGTGAGAGTGAGGACAAGAAGATGCTGTCCAGAAGGATCTGAGCACCTGTAGCACTGCTGAGTGCTCTGGGAAAGTCACTTCATGTCTCTGAGCTGGCTCCCCAAATGCAGAGGGTTACTGGTATCAGCTGCCTTTGTGTAAGACCTGTTTGGATACTATGACTTGTAGACCCCTCCCTAGATAACTGAATAATTATCCCCTAGCACAAGGGGGATAATTATTCAGTTCTTCTATTTCTAAACATGCCAGTGCTTCATGAGCATTGGAAAATGATAGTATCTTGTTTGCCATAAATGCAGTAATTATGGCTAAAACTCTTCATTTACATGGAAATGACAAACAACAAATTAGAATCAAGCATCTACAATTAGGGTAAAAAGCCACGGTAATTTGTTATTCTTCACAAGAAATCATTTTTCACATCATTTACTGGGAAGGAGGTCTCATTATATAATGATATTTAGCTCTTCAACTACTTTTCAGCTTCGCAGCTTTATTAATTGCACTCACAACAGTTCTCTAATATAAACAAGCATCTTCATCTGCTGGCTGGGAATGCAAAGCTGACAGCACTGACAGGATGTACCCAGCTCTGGGGTGTCTGACACAGAGGGACACTGACCTGTTGGAGTGGGTCCAGAGGAGGCCACCAAGATGATCAGAGGGATGGAGCCCCTCTGCTGTGAGGAAAGGCTGGGGGAGCTGGGAGTGTTCAGCCTGGAGAAGAGAAGCTTTGGGGTGACCTCACTGTGGCCTTCCAGTACCTGAAGGGAGCTATCAGCAGAGGTGCAGAGAGACTTTGTACAAGGGCCTGGAGGGACAGGACAAGGGGGAATGGCTTCAAACTGACAGAGAGCAGGGCTAAATTAGATATTAGGAAGAAATTGTTCCCTGTGAAGGTGCTGAGGCCCTGGCACAGGTTGCCCAGAGAAGCTGTGGCTGCCCCATCCCTGGACTGTTCCAGGCCAGGCTGGACGTGCCTTGGAGCAACCTGGGATAGTGGAAGGTGTCCCTGCCATGGCAGGGGGGTGGAACTGATGCTCTTTAGGGTCTCTTCCCACCAAAACCATTCTGTGATTCTCTGATTCTATTTACAGCCAAATGGAGACCCAAAGCCAGCAAAGAAAACAGAGGGAAAACCTGCAAATACCTTCAGCACAAGTATAATTCCCAGGGTGTTTCTCAGTAATAATGACCCAGACACCTGATGATGGCAATCAAACAAAATGGTTTCACTGAGCCTATGCTGGCTGAGGAGAAAGCAAGTTTGACAGACAAAGATTCTTGCAGGAGGCAGAATGTGATTTATGCTGGTCTATCCAAATGAAAGAGCTACAAATACATTAGGCAGACAAAAGGTGGAGAAGGCAACTCCTGCTTGGGAGGCAGCTCCTGCTTGGATTTTTAGCCTGCATGGGGGAAACTGGCTGATTTCAAACACTTAAAAAAAAAAACTCTGAAGGGAAGTGCTTTGAAGAAGAGGAGCAATTTTGATTACTGGCTAGATGGGCAGTTTCAAGGTGTGGGTTATGGTAGGACCTGTCCTCTTTTGATCTGCATTTCAAAAGGAGAGCACAAATTCAACACCCAGACAAGCAAACCTGGTTTCATGGGGCTGATGGTGCCAAACTGTTCTGGCAGGACTCAACAGCAAACTGGAGCAGTGCCTGGACATCACTTGGAGGCTGCAGCTCCTGGTTCCCCTTCAGATTTTATCCACCCCTGAGAGAGGTGCCCTGGCTTGACAGGGTAAACACCAAACTAAGTGTTGGAATCTGAAATGCAGGGAATTCTCAGAACTTTGAGCCTGTTAAGCCAAAGCTTAGAATTAAACACAGGATTTGATCTGAGACCTTGGAAGAGGCTTCCAAACTTAGGTGCCAAAAGAGAGAATGTGGATTTATAGTTTAAAGCAGAGACATGTTAAGTGGAGGAAAGTTTAGAGTCTTAGAGTTTAGGATATAGGAAAAATAAAAGCAGTTGCAAAGGTAAACAAGGAGTTTAGAATGCAGTACTGTAGGTTTGTGTGTCATAACAGGACTAAGAAAGCTCACACTGTAGCATGGGTCCATAAGATGAAATATTTAAGGATTGGGTCAAAAACATGAATATCCTTGTTGGCAGTGATTTATTGGTGAATAAATCCTTAAAAGGTCTTGTAACTAAAGGTCTTGTGAGCTTTTGAGCCATGCTCTAAAGATGTGAGCTGAGCTCACCCTTCCTGCCTGTGTAGAAGATAAGAAAATAAACAGCATCATCTAAAAAACTCAGAGGTCCCATCTCTAAATCATTCAAAATTCCTTCAAAAATCCCCACACCTAAGCACTATCTCTGCCTCCACATCCCTCTGGTCTTGTACCTCCAACCTAGGTCCTCATTTATGAAGTCTGATTGCAGTGGAGAGGCTGCTGTGAAGCAAAACCTCTCTTTTCTCTGCAGTATCTATCAAGAGTCATGGGTGAGGATTTGCAGACAAATTTAATATCCCAAAATCTTGGTGACGTTTGCTGCCACCCACTGAACTTTATAAAAATCACCTTCACCTCCCAGACAAGCTCTGCACAGCCCTGCAGTGAAAGGGCTGATTTATCCTCAGATCCTCTGCTATCCACACTTCCCATTAATTTCACACATGGCACAGAGCACTGCTCCTGTGTGACTGCAGTCTGTGTAATGTAATATATCCCAAACACACACACCCAGTGCTGTGGCACTCTCCCATCTCCTTCCACTCTGAAATGAATAAATCTGGAGTTTCTCCAAGCAGATTAAGATAATCAGTAACAATTTACTTACCCTGAAAGGGCATTACCCTGATTGAACAGGTCAGAGCCCACTCTCTGATTAGGACAGTGATATGATGTGGCTCTAAGAAGATATTTTGAGTATCTCTGAGTGAACTCCTGATTTTGCTGCCATCATCTGTTCAAATAATGAAGAAACAATTTGATGCAAGAGAACCTTCAGAACATTATCTGGATAAAGCCTCCAAGGTCAATCTGCTTTCAAAGGAGCAGCAAATATTTATGATCTAAGTGCTGAGGGCCACTTGGTACTGCTTGCTTTCCAAAGACCACCAAATGGGCCAGAAAATTTTCTATTGGCTTGACAAGAGTGGTCTCAGCCCTCTAGGAAGACAAACTCTGCAGAGAGTGACACAGGAAGAAGTCACTGACAAACCATAAGGAAGAAATAAGCAGAGGACACCTTTTAAACTCATTTTTTGTAGTGGCCAGATTGCACTGTGCTTTTAAAGGAAAAGATATTTAGATTAGATGTCAGGAAGAAATTCTTGGTGCTGAGAGTGGTGAGCCACTGGTAGAGCTTGCCCAGAGAAGCTGTGGCTGCCCCACTCCTGGAATGTTAAATCCAGCTTGGATGGGGCTTGGAGCAACCTGGTCTAATGGAAGGTGTCCCTGCCCATGGCAGGGGGTGAAACAAGAGGAGAGTCTATGATTCACAAGTGAACTGCTCTTATTTTAGCTGCAAGACTAACAAATATTAGCAAGGAAAGAGGTTGGGGTTGTCAAAAATCTCTCCTCAGTCTTCTAAAGTAGCTGCAATGTTTTTGTTTTTAACTGCAAATATTCTGCACAAGGAGTTCCCAGGGGAAAAGCTGCCTTTTCCACAGCACAAACAAAACCTCTATGGGCCACCTGAAATCTGAAATTCTTTGTAGGTACAGAAAAAAATGAAACTGCAGAGCACTTCTGAAATTTAGTCCTAAACACAAGAGGCAGTTTACTGGCCTTACCCTATAATATTGTGAATCAGTTGACAGATTTGGGCAATAACTGAATAACCTAGTTACAGGTTTGATTGGCAGACCCAAAGAATTGCTGACTCAAACCAGTTCATCACAACATCCTGATTTACCAGTCTCTCCAGACTGAGAAATGCTATTTGTCCATTTGAACCCAAAGGGATACAGGAGCTGAAGTCTCATTTTTGAAGTCCATTTCAAAGAGATAAACAGAAAAACCAAAACCTAACCAAAACCAAAGGAGCATCAACCCAAACACTTCCATGTGAGCTGTTGGACCCACAACCATCTTTGGGAATCCACAGGTAATTTATGCATTCAGGAAAATTTCCATTTGGTATCTGGGAACAGCAAACAAGACCCTGGGAAGCTGAGCAAAGCAAACCTGGTGCTTTGCTGGAAATGCCATGACTTTCTGTGCTATTGCACCAGCTTTTCTGCCTTGAAGACCTGAGATAAGATTATGCAGGAGGGAAATTAACTCAGTCCAACAGCACCTGCAGGGCAGCCTGGCCACAAAAGAAAACATGCAAAGTTTTCATCCAGGGAAGGGCATGACACAGACTTCCACTGAAGTCTGCACTCAGCTGCCTGTCTTTGGTCCCTCAGCTAAATTATTGACAAGGTCACATCTCTGATTTCAGTATAAAAGTGTTTTATGTGGAGCCTGGTTGTAGGAAATGGATTTGCAGAGAGAATTCTAGAAGTTTCTGTATGTATGTATTTGTATGTAAACTTTGAGATAAGAAATGCTGACTTAGAAATGCCATGGAATAGGACAGATATTGTTGAGAGAGAAATGGAACCAGAAACAAGTTTCAAAGGATGGCCTTTCAAATAAGACTGGACACTTTGGAGAAACAGAACTATGAAAGATGCATTGTAGTAGGACCCACGAGGGGTAATTTTAGATGATTTGCTTTAAGGCATTTACAGCATGGTGAGGCAAAAGCTGATAGGCCAAGAAACACTTATAGAGTATTGTAATTAGGAAATAGTTGGCTTCTGATTGTGATGGTGTGAATTATAACATCTGTATCATTTCACCCTTCATGAGAGTGAAAATGGAATAAAAGTTTTTAAAACACCTCTCAATTGCCCCATCTATGGATCAGAAAAAGGCATAATCTGACAAAATTGGTGTTTTGTGTGAGGAACAAAATATTGGTTAGTCTTGTGTTGTAAAATTGTATAAAGACATGAAAGCTGGTGAATTCATCTGGTGAATTTGAAAGACACTGAAAGTGCTTTGGAAGGTCCCTTCCCTTCCTGAGTCACAGTTCCCTGCCAGTCTGTAAAACCAGACAGTTTTTGGGTTTTCTGTCCCCAGCACATGGTTAAGGGCTGCAGGGGGAACCTCGTGCCAAAGGAAGAGAAGTTAAGGATGCACTGGATCAGCTGAGCCCCACATCCCATCTCAGAAGGCAGATGCTCCCAGAGAAAGGCAAACACAGAGCTGATACTGCCCTTCCTCACTCTCCTGCCTGCACCAATTCACTGCTGACCCAGGGCTCACAGCCTTCCACCTCAGCAGGCTTCAATGCAGATTCTTGTGCCAGCAACTGTGAACATTTAATGAGCAAAATGTAATACAGGAGGGAGAGACTGAATTTCTTGTTATTAATTTCTATTGTTGTGAGAGCTGAAAAGCCACCTGAGATCACACACACACAGAGAGGATAAATGCTCTACAAACATGCAAAGAGTCAGTATCTGCCCAAAAGGAGCTAAAAGAATGAGCCCCCACAGAGCACTGGAATTGTCCCATCTGTGAGCACCAGGACTCAGGCACAGGGTGGGGAAGTGATTTGCTCAAGGACTCAGATGAAAAAGCAACACTGGCTGTAATGAGATGAGGCAGTTTGGGCCAGAGCAAAGGTCAGGCTGGCTTAGTGAGGCTGGCAGTGAGCAAGAGCATTTTTCTAGGAAAGTTTATGGATGGGACAGCACACAGCAACACTCCCCTTGCACATCCTCCTGGCACTCTGGACAAGATCTCTGCAGTCACTCAGAATCCCATTTCTCACACAGAATCCCATTTCTCCTCTAGTTATCCATGTTAATTTATCCTCTTGGTTATCCCCCTTCTTCCTCATACCTTTTCCATCTCTGCTGTATCCCTTTCCAGATGCACAGAGGGGCAGAGTATTCAGAGTTAAAATGCTGGTTGTTATTTTTCCCTCTGTTCCTTTATCCCCCCACATCCCTCCAGGCCAATGCTCCTACTATATCATCCTCCCCTTTCTAGCATAAGGATTTGGAGCAGAGGCTTTAATTTCTCCTTTTTGCCACATGTCCCCAGTTTGCCATTCAAATTCACTCTCTTGTGGTTACAGGACTAACAGTAAAAACAACTTTCAGCCTAAATTTCCCCCTGGAACTTGACTGTCCCTTGGATTTTCTCCAGGATTTCAGAAACAGTATCAAGGTTTTCCTACTTACCCAGGCATAAATAAGCCCTATTTTCCCTCATGTATTTACCCTGAGCATTAACTCCCACCCATCCCAAGCTTAGAGGGACTGTGGGGAACAATTTAGATGGGGAACATCTCTGCATCCCTGCTCAGGGCTGGGGACAGGGCAGGATGGGTCCAACACTCATCACCTGGGAACCCTGTAGTGAAATCTGCTTTTAGAACCACAGAACTATAGAATTGTTTAGGTTGGAAAAGCCATCTAAGATCATCAAGTCCAACACTCCCCCAGCACTACCAAGGCCACCCCTAACCCATGTCCCCAAGTGCCAATCCACACCTTTTAAATGCCTCCAGGGATGGGGACATCACCCTTTCCCTGGGCAGCTGTGCCAGTGCTGGACAATACCTTAGTTAATGAATATTTTCATAATATCCAATCTAACTTCTATGCAGTGAAGAGCAGAGGAGGGAAACACCTGAGCTGTCAGGCCATCAGAGGGGACTCCAGCATCTTCAGGAGCAACCCAGGTAGCTGCAGAGCTCTCCTGGCTCATCCCAGGGAGATGAGGACTGGGGAACCCTCCTGCCCACCCATACCATGTAATATATCCAGGGGAACTGCTGGCAGGAGCTTGAAGAATATTCAGATTATATTAAAAGAAACCAGAAAGTCCCACTATTCTTTAAGCCCTCATATTCAGAGCCCACACAGAAGTGACTAACCAAACCTTAATCAGTAATCACTGCTGCTGTTAATTAGTACCACTGAATGTGCTTTTCCCCCTGCAGATGACTCCAGTTTGGGGCTGCCTGCTCTGGTTTGGAGGGATGGATGGTGCTGCAGCATCTCATGGAACCAGCAGGGTTGGGAAAGACCTCTAAGACCACCAAGTCCCACTGACTGTGCCAGGCCATGGCCATGCACTGTCCCAGGAGCTCCCACCAGCTGCAGCCACAGCTCCAGGGACATCCCTGGGGACAGAATCCCCTGCAGTGCCTTGGGAAGGAGTCCTGGAGCTGCATCCCAAGCCCTGCCCTTCCCCAAAGGCATTTCTGTCTGCTTGTGCTGGCAGAGCCTGCCTGCAGCCAGGTAGGGGTGATCTGGCAGGGTTTCAGACATTCTACCTGGCCCAAAAACCACTGTGGCTCTTGCCCTGAGCTTGTCAGGGGGCAAAGGCTGAAATCAGACACAAGGAGCCACTGATGGTCCCAGAGGAGATCACAGATCCCTCTGCAGCTCCAGGGCTGTGGGAGCAGAGCATTCACCAGAGCAATGCTGAGTTTTGCCAGCTCAGATTCTGACTTTGTCTGCTCCATTAAGACATGCACCTTAGCAAAACATGCTCCTGACTGCCTCTGTCTACCAAAAGTTAAATTTACTCCCTGCCTCTCCTGCTCCAGACTGCAATTAAAAGATTCACAGGATTGTTTAGGTTGGAAAAGTCCATCCAACTGTACTGGAGCAGGGTTGACTCACCATGGAGTCACTGCAAACTGTGACTTGAGAGGTGGAACAGCACACACAGGAACATGTTCTGGCTATGGGAGAGCAGATATAACTAGAAAGCACTGCTTTCCTCAGGATACTCACCAGGTCTAATATGATACTTGACCCTCTACCCAAGACTCCCTAAAACCAAAAAATCAAAAATATAGTCTGTATTTAACCAGTCCCAAGAGACACAGAAAATTACAAAACCCACAAGGAAGTTATTTTCCTGACAGGATATTTATACTGAACCCTATCTTATCATTTTCCTGATTTTTCTTATGGGTAGTTGTGAGGAAAACCAGGATTGAGCAGGGCAAAGTAACTCCCTCACTCTCAGGAAGAAAGAGCTTCTGGTGGGACTGGAAGGGCCCACACTGGGATCTCTCCTCAGTCCTAAACCAGAGCACACACCAAAGCCATTGAGGGGTCTTGGAAATCCTCTGCTGGTGTTAGACTTGTCCCAAAGTGTGCAAAAGAAAATGCTGGAATAACTGGCACACACAAAAAAGCACAGGAGGGTCACCAAGATGCCACATGTGCCAGGGGTGGCTTCCTGGGCCATGCTCCTGCCAGGGACCTTGGAGCATCCTCTGGATCACCTTGGCATGGGCAGCCCTAAGCTGGTATGAGCAGCACATCCAGCTTAAGGGGACAGTGACAGTGGCACAGCATGTGACACTGCTAAGGAAACAGGGACAAGAAACAGAAGGGTGAGCAGCCACTCCTCCAAAACCAGTCCATTCCCACACCTGAGTGCTCAGAGGGGAAAGGGGGGTTTGGGAAAAACAGCCTCAAAAAGGACTCAGACTGGAGAACCTCTTGGCCTCACTCACATTGATAAAGCCTCAAGCACAGATGGTGCTGCTGGTATATTAAAATAAATGACAGGCTATCAGGGAGCAGCCTGGCTGAAACTCTTTATTACAGCCCAGGCTCAGATGAGGTTGTGATTAGAATTACTCAAAAACAAGGGTGGGGGGGAAAGGAAAAAGAAAAAAGAAAGCAAAAGCCTCCAGTAATTCTCACCATATCGACCCCTGTCTGTGATTAATGTTGATACTCAGCACCTTTGCAACACAACAACTGCTGGAGGTTTGAGGTAATTATTTTATTGTCAGAAAAAAATATGAGCAATTTGCTTATTTCTAATATATGTTCCTAACTCACTCTCAGGCAGAGCAGAATTTCTGCATACATATATATTTATATTTAGAGAGAGAGAGCATCCTTCCAGGAAATCACTTGGATCTTCTTTGATTCTTAAGGGGTCTTAATCAGAGTGAACATCAGAGGGGAGACAGGTTTAGCATCAGCCAATTGTGGTTTGCACTGTCCAAGCAGAAAGTGCATCTACATTCTCATTAGGAAGGAACATTTTAAAATTACCCTCTCAATAAATTACCCTCTCTCTCCCTGCTACTTGTTGCAAAAAGCTCTTTTCCCCCATTTTTCTCTCACCAGCTCTGCCATGGGGCCAACATTTTAACCCCAAAGATCAGCCTGTGACGTAAATCCCCAGAAGGACAGAGGCAATTCAAGGCTGATGAACCTTCACATTCCACTCTCTCCATTTTTTGAATGCCATGAAAACAGACAGATTTTTGCACTGCAGTGTAGATCCCTATTAGAAAATAAATGTGATTTCTCCAATGTAAGGACAAGCCTCTTTTACATGGCAAAGGCCACCCAGACAGGCACACAAAGGAAAAATGAGTAACTCTCACCCAGGGAGGCACAGCCCTGCCTGTGTTCTTCAATCAAGTAAAGTGACTGCTAAAATCCACAGGGAGAGAGGGGCTCAAAACCAGCTCCTCTGTCTAAATGGAGCCAAATTTTCTGACATGTAGAAACTGAAGGGTGGCAGAAGAGGCAAAGCACACTGAGAAGTGACACATGTAAATACTTGAATCTGCAGGGATGGGAAAGGACAGGATCACTGCAGATTAAAGAGAGAGCAAAGAGACCATGATTTACATTCCACTGGGGCTGACAGGCAAGGGGACAGGCAATCCAAGGCAGCTGACAGCCCAGAAGGATTCCTGCCTCCCCGTGCTGTGCAGGAACCCAGATGGTGCTTGGGCAGCAGATGCAGCCCAGCCTTCAGAGCATGGAGCTCTGCACTGGCTAATGGACCCTATCCTTGACTCCAGGCAGAAAAAAACCCCAAGATAAATTACCTGGAGCAGCAAATGCAAAGTCATGCTCCAAGGTACTAACTTTGACACATCCTAACTTTAAAGGATGTGTCAAACAGATGGATAGAGGCAGACAGCTGGGGAAGGTCAGAAACGCTCAGACACGTGCCTGAGTTTTCCAGCTTTGCTTTCTTGGGCTGACAAGAGCAACTGGAGGTGCAGCAGGAAGCCTTTTAGGAGTCTTCCTGTGCTGGGAAAGTCCAGGAGGCTGGTGCTGATGCAGGTGCCCTTCTGTGCTACCCAGCAAACCAAGGAGGGAGAATTTCATAGAATCATTAACACTGGAAAAGCGTTAACGATGTAATGATGACAAAAATCATCAAGTCCAACCACCAACCCAGCACCAACAATCATTTCCATCACTAAACCATACCCATGAGTTTTTTTGAAAACTTTCAGTGCTGGTGACACAATCATTTCCCTGGGCAGCCTGTTCCAAAGCTTGACAACTTTTGGTGAAGGGTTCCCCTTAGCAAAGCTTCCCTAATGCTCTCTGTACACAGACATCACCCAACACTCCCCAGTCTGAGCAGTGTAGGGGAGTCTTCTGTTGAGTTGTTGGGGTTTTTTTGTTAGGGTTGGGATTAAATGTGTGACATGGTATTTCTTGTTTGGATTTACAAGTTTTTTAATCTATATTACAGTTTCACAAACTGTGAATTCTACAGCACTTCACTCTAACAAACGAAAATGGAGCTGTACCTTTCTCTTTAAAAGGCTTTTTAAGGATAAACTTTCTAATTAAGAAAAGACACTTCAAGTATTTTTACTTTTAACTCAATAATTAATTACTTGTGGCTCACAATGTGGACCTTTTTATCCAATTATACAAAACCACCCAAACCCATGGAGAAGAAGGTGAAGAAGAAGGAGCAGCCTCCACCCTAAAACCTCCATCTTGCCTTATATATTTATTACTATATTCTAAAACTTTAAGTTTTCCACCATGTGATATTACACACTTCTATTCAAACTCCACACCCATAATCCCAGTGCTGTCATTCAATTTTAGAAGCCTTCTCCAGGCCTCAAGTCAAATGCAGTGTTCTCTTGGGGGTCAGAGTCTGTCAGCACAGAAAGTCTAAAATTCTCAGTAACCAGGGTTCCAACAGTCTTCCACAGATGTTTCCAGCAGAGAAGCTGCTGAATCCTCCTTGCAGGTATTTCAAGGAATTTTTGCCTAGCAGGGTAGTGGGGATTAGGGCAGGCAGGATTGGCAGCATCCCTCAGACTTGGATTCATCCATTAGAAACTTTCTGCAGTCACTGGGACTCTCACACCAACCATGGTGACCAAAATTCCCTCTCTCCTCCCACAGCCTGGCAGATGATTTCTCTATGCCTTCATGCTAACTCTCTCTGTGGGGATTTCTGAATGAATTTTGAATGATTTAGAGATGGGACCTCTGAGTTTTTAGATGATGCTGTTTACTTTCTTATCTTCTACACAGGCAGGAAGGGTGAGCTCAGCTCACATCTTTTCTGTGTGGTTCAGAAGGTCACAAGATTTTTAGTTACAAGACTTTTTAAGGATTTATTGACCAATAAAATACTGTCAATAAGGATATTTATGTTTTAGACTCAATCCTTAAATATTTTGTCTTATGGACTCATGCTACAGTGTAAGCTTTCTTAGCCAATCCTGTTATGACACACAAACCTACAGTACTGCATTCTAAACTTCTTGTTTCACTTTGTAACTACTTTTTTTTTTCTCTATCTTAAACTCTAAAACTCTAAACTTTCCTCTTCTTAACTTAATATGTCTCTGCTTTAAACTATAAATCCACATTCTCACTTCTAGCACCTAAGTTTGGAAGCCTCTTCCAAGGTCTCAGATCAAATCCTGTGTTTAATTCTAAGCTTTGGCTTACAGGCTCAAAGTTCTGAGAATTCCCTGCATTTCAGATTCTAACTTTCTCCAAACTGAAGAAAAAGAAGCAGAAATGCTGTGGATGGACAGAATCCCTTCACTCCTTCCTGCAATAGCCAGTAACTTCAGTTTAATGCATTGTCTGATGGGGTTCCATCTTCTCTGTGGGCAGGCAGAGCCAAAAAAGAGAAAATGCCTCTAAATCCTCCCCCTGCCCCTGGAGACAGCACTTAATGGCTGGCAACAAATGGGCTTAGTCTTCCTCTGACACAGGTTTAACTGGATGCATAAACATTGTGGAAGGGCTGGTGTTTCAGAGTAATGTATCCAAGGATGTTTTAGGGCTGCTGTTTCCCAATACACTCCAACAAAAATGTCAGGGTAAAATATCAACCTGATTATCGTGAGCAACATCTTTGTGTCACCTGTTTCTGCTAGCTGATCTGGGAATCACCAAGACAGCCTCCAATCTTCTGATTTACTCATAGATCACAGGACTGTTTAGTTTGAAAAGCCCCTCAAAGATCAACACCAACCATTTCCACAGCACTACCATGCCACCACTAACCTGTGTCCCCAAGTGCCACATCCATACAGCTTGTAAATCCCTCCAGGGATGGGAATGAACTGCTTCCCTCATCTCTATCCCCTGCCCTTAGCCTTGATTTCTGCTTTGAGGACAAGAGCTGAGGTGCTTCCAAGAGGAAGGACATGGCTGCAGCTCATCAGGGGCTCATGCTCCGTGGTCAGAATCTCCTCATCCCAGCTCACAGAGCAGACACACTGTTCCTGTCTTCCCTTTGAAACACACTGGCCTCATTCCCAAGGCACAGCAGTCTTGTGCTGGATGGAAAAAGGGAAGAGCACAAAAGGGTGGTAGGTCAGGACCAGAGGGCTCGGACTTGCCCAAGTTTTGTGCCTCCTGGAAGGTCCCACTGACCAAGATCCCAGCACAGGGCCAAGCAGGGAGCGAGCAGGTTGAAGAAAAAAGGAACATTAGAGAGACACACTCCCCAAAACACCTTGGAATTAGATCTGGCAAGGAGCAAAAGCCATCTCTGATGTGAATTGTCCCCTCCTGGGAGCTGCTCTGTTGTTATAACAGTGAATGTCACCCCGGGCTGGCAGAGAGGATCATCACTGCTCACAGACAGCGTGCAGAATTCCCTTGGACAAGACAAACCTGATTAAATATGAGCCTGCTCCAGGATTAAGATGCAACCATGAACAACCTCTTAAGTAAAAAAGAAGCAATTCCAAAGGGAGTGCACATCCCTCACGAGGGACAGAAACCTGAGTTAGGCACAGATTGATGGTGGGAGCTTCACTGCTGCTTGGGAGAGGGAAGGGGAGCTAGCAAGGAACATATGGAACTGTATAAATTATTTGGAGCACCCAGAAAGACAGGAAGAATAATCATCTCTGTTCCTGAGACTGCTCATTTCTGTCTGCAGCCGTCTGGAACCCAGACCCTGCATGGCCACAAAACTCCCATAAATACCTGGGATGGGGCAAGGCCACAGAGGGCAGGATTGCTGCATTTGGAACATGTGGGGAAGGAAAATTTGCTGGTTACTCCCCATCCTGGCTCCTGCCAGCCTCTCCCACCTGGGGTTCCTATGGACTGTTAGGATGGTGACTCCCTGAGTGTCCATTCCAGGGAGAAATGCAGAAATTCATCCTGCCTCCAGAAGTGGAAGGCAATGCCCAAGCACTAATTTAATTCCCCTCCTTCAAATCCCCACTCTGCAAAGGCTCCCTCGTGAAACCAGAGGGGTCACTGGGCCTCTCTGTGGTTTTCTCACCACCTTTAGAACACAGATGAGCCTTCCCAGGGTGATTAAGGAGATAAATGCATTAAAGATTAAAAGCACTCCGATGTTCCAATGCCACGAGCTGTAAGACTACTTAAAATAGATCCACTTGGGGCAGCAATTAAAGAACATATTACTAATTTCTGAGTCTCAGCTTCTGCCTTCCTAATGCTGGTTATTTTTGCCCATAAAAGCATTAATCCTATCTTCCTGTAAAAATGACATTTCAAACATTCATCATCTTCCACTACTGTCCTTCTGCTCCTCTGCCTCACCATCATTAACCAGAGGCATCTGTTATATGGTTTATGCAGTGTAATTTGTGACCACAGATCTGCAATACAACAAGAGCTATTTTCTCTGTAAGTAGCTGCTCAGAGCTGCAAATATTTTTTATCCATTATATATATTAAAAAAAAAAAAATCACGTTCCAGAAGTGTTTTTATTATGCAAGTGCCTTGTCATTACCTGAGAGAGTTATACAATCTTTCATTATAGTAAGAACTAATGCCCTATCCAGAGAAGTACATGAAACACAGACATGGTTTCTATTTTGGAAACTACATGTTGAGAATTATATTGTCACACTTCATAACTTCTTCCTAAATTGCTGGTTTGTTTTTGTTTGGTTTTTCTTTTGTTTAATCTCTAAATCCTATCAACAGGGATGGTCCAAATTCCCCTGTGTACAATTCCTCCATGGGCAGATGGAAATCAAAAACAAATGCTGTGGAACCAGACAACTTCTCACAAGCTACCACCCTGTAATGTGGTATTGCCATGAACAGGTGGATGCAAAAAACACATCAATGGGTCAGCTAAAGAAAGGCAGACCTGGTTAAAAATGGATTTAGGTTAAAACAGAGAATAAAAAATAGCACCTTGCATACACACAAGCCACCACAGAGAGTAAATTCAGATGTAATATGGAACTGCAGGTTGATGAAGACAAAGGTGCAAAGCCAAGTTAGCAAACAGAAAAATTACATCAAGTGGACCTTAAATGGAGAAAGATTAAAATGCCAACTCCATACATTTTAAATGCACAAAGCAAACTACTGCATGCCCCAATGTGCTAAAATTAAAGGCTTGGTAAATTGCCCTAGACCTCCTGCTGTTACCTACTGTGGATAGCAGGAGTTCTTCACCTTGGGATGTGGAGATTAGGCAATCACTAAGGCATCAGAAAATAGCTTGGCAGTCTGAGGCCATTTTCCTCTTGGCTCATTCTTGCTAAATTAAGAATTCTCACAGAAGTGAGAGAATAAACACTCTTGAGAACTGGGAGAAGGAGCCACCACCAACAGAGGCAGAGGGGTTTGATCTCCTTGGAGTTGCACAGCAAAGACCACCTGCTCTAAGAAGCATGAGGGCCATAAACTAAACTAAAGGACCTTAAACTGTTCACTAGGTTTGAACCCACCTCAACCAACTGCAGTTCTCCTGGTAAGGCATCACAAAAGAGGGAGCAGGGGAAGATCAGGTATTTTTATTTATTCCCTGAAAATTCAAGTTATCCACCTGGTCTTTGCGCTCCTCTGACACTCTCCAGGTGTTCAGTGTCTGCCTACCACACACATGACCTAAACAGAAATCAAGAAACAAGTATAGAGACACCCAAAGCCACCTCACAGAGAATCTAGAGAGGTCCAAAAGTGCTGCTCTGTCCTTGGACACCTGTGGAAGCAAAGCACTTGAACAGGACACCAAACCAGATCCCAAATCATACTCAGACCTTGCTTCCCCAGAGCTGCAGGATACCAGGATGGCTTTTGGAGGGTCAGATTCTATTTTATAAATGCACACATTTTCTCATTTTCTGCTTTACTCTTTGTCTATATATTGCTGGTTAGAGAGCCAGTTGATGGGCTGTAAAACTGTCAGTCTTGTTACTGGCACTAATAAATGGCTTTTGCTCAGCTGGAGTTAATGTAGAACCATCTGACTGCCCAGAACTGACATTTTTAATGATTCTGTTCCTCCAGCGCCTTCTCACTGACCACTACAAAAATCCAAACTGTCTCTTGCTCTGCCAAGCTGTTTTGTGGATCAAATTCCTTGTTCTCCAGGGATGTGCAGTTGTGTCAGCCATCAGAGCAAGCAGACTCCATAATAACTGGCCTGAGAACAGCTATTCCAACACTTCTGGGCTCTTCTGTACTATAGATTTTAGCATTAAATGTCAAAATTCTGAAGGCTAGAGGACAGAAGCATCCCCAGGAGGAAGACACGTGTGCAAAGTATTTTAAAAATGGAAAATGCCAGCTGTAAAAGTTTGGTGCTTGGATGTTGTCCCTTCACCCTGCTCTCTGTTGGGTACTGTCACCTTCCTTCAGGTCTCCTTTTTCAATGCTCTATCCCAGGTGAAGCACAACAACTTCCCCTTCCAAACCCTGCTTAATTTACACAATAAGGAAAACTCTTCACATCTCAGCACTATTTAGGGAAGGAAGAGACACACAGAGCTCTTCTGGGGATGTCCAGCAGTTACAAAGCGGTCCCCAAATTAAAAGAACTGGATTTTCAAAGATGAAAATCACCTGGAGAAAAAGGGTTTCAAAGAAAAATATCCCAGACAGTAGATTTAAAGCTTAACAAGTCTTTTACAGTGAATCTGGTCTCTCCAGGTGCTCCAGCAGAATAATGGGAGCAGCTCCTCCAGCTTCCTGCCAGGTTTGGGGGGATTTCTTCTGTTCATAACAACCCACTTTGTGCTGACACAAGCTGTGTGCTTTTTCCCACCTTTCCTGTTCTCCCAAACCCACTCCACCAAGAAGCACATAGCCAGGACCAGGTATGGACACAGAGGTAGCCTGATGTGTGCCCATGAGTCCAGAGCTGGGAACCAGGGCAGAAATCCTCACCTGGCACAAACTGGAGAGGGCAAGGGAAGCTCCTGCAGAAGCATCTCCCACTCCTCACTCACTCCCAGGAAAACAGCTCTCACAGCCCCTGGGTTCAGCTCCTTCCATGGCCTTAGGTTATCAGTGAGAGCTCATGCAAGCCCTTGGTTTTCACAGAATCATGCAATGGCTTGGCTTGGAAGGGATCTTAAAGATCATTTAGCTCCAATCTCCTCATCTAGTTCCATTTTCTTTGTGCCTCTAAAACATAAATAATTTCCCTTTCTCTTAGGAGTACTGTTGAGCACCAGCACACTGCAGATGGGGAAGGAGCAGTGTCACAGAGCCTCTGAGGTCATCTAGACAGGAAAAGAACAAATGGCTCTTTACATAAGAGTCTGCCTGCTGGAGTCAGAGGGGTGAGTCACAAGCAGAGAGGCTGATCCCACTGCATCCCCTCTTTTTTTGCCAGCACAGCACTGCACAAAAGTCCCACCTAACTCCCAAAAATAAACTCAGCTCAGCCACAGCCTCATCCTCTCCCTCATGGGTGTTTGCACTGGCTGCAGCAGCCTAAAACCAAAAGGCAATCCCAACCACTTGGATCTGGTGACTTCCAGAGAACACAAAGATCCTCGTCTGCCCAGTCCTCCAGGAGCTCAGAGCCATCACTCTGATGCTGACCCAGCTCACACTTCACAGGGGCTCCTCCCATGTGCATGGAAGTCAATAAAACATAAGGTGGGGGGGATAGCCTGCCTTTTATCATCTAGTCTGTTAATTCCTTGTCTGAAACTTCTGGAAAGATGCCCTTTCAGGGAGCTGACCAGCCCCTGGTCACTGCTTTCTCACCTGCCTGTTGTACCAGATATGCAACTCCTGCCCTGGGCCTCTTCCTCCAGCAGCTGGAAATGCAGCTGTGACTCCAATCCAGACCTGCACAAACCATGAGCTGTGTCTGACACAGAACCTCCTCTGTAACCCCAAAGTTCATGGCAAACATTGTCATATACAACAGCACCACACACCTCTTTCACCCAGCTTGCCAAAGACAACCAGAAACCCTTAAGGACTCAAATTATTCCCCTCACACAAGTCCTTGGGGGGACAGCAGGAGATGTGAAACAGCCCTGACACAGCCACCACTCAACAGAGTGTTTTCCAAGCAGGATTTAGTGTGACAGGGAGGGATCAGTCCTGCTGCAAACTCAATCTCCCCTTCAAAGGCCAACCCTCCCACAGAGGTCTGGAAATCAAGCCTCCCACACAGTTCCTGAAACACAATCTTTGATTAAATTAAGGAAGCCAACATCACTAAAGCAGGCTGGAAACAGCATCACAGAGGAGAACCTTCAGGTTAAATCAGAATTATGCTTTCAGGGAAAGTGATAGAAACCATACAGGTATATGTGATGGACAACATATAAAAGACTTTGGAGGTATTTTTATGTGATGAGCTTCTCAGAACAGCTAACTCTAATAGTCAGACATAAAGACCTTCTGTCTAGATGTGGTTCAGCTCCCACAAATTCACCTGGAATGTTCCCACTGCGTTTGACAGGGCTTGGCTTGGGAATTGAGTATGCTGGGAAATTATTCCAGAGCCTTTCCCAAGCTGGACAAGTTCCTGTCTAAGATCTCCCTTGTCCCACACCAGCTTTGACCTGCACCACAAGGACTTCACACATATAAACACTGACTCCTAGGTGGACTAAGTCAGTCCAGACATTAAACACAGGGCCTGTATGTACAGCAGGAATAAATTGTATAAAGATTTAAAGAGGCTTTGCAGGTTTGTCCTCACACTGCCAGCACAGTTTCCCAAGGCTGGACCTTGCACCTCTTAAAGTGTCAGAAAAGTGGAACTCAGACAAATGCTGCTGAAGTAGCAAACAGGCTGATGAACAAACACCCAACTCCTTTGTCCCCACAGCAGGACAAATATCCCTGCACCAACCCATCCTGGGCAAAGGGAACTGATATTTGCCCAGGAATCTCACCTGAGAAATTTTTTACTGTCCAACCTTGGAGCGAGACAACACCAAGCTCTGGGAATGAATGAGCAGGATTGGAATATCCATATTTTCCCCAAAATGACAAGTCAGGTCATGCTGCCTGGGACACATCCCAGTTCTACCAGTTGTCCCTGGTGAAGTGGGATTCCTCATGAAGGAACCTGCTCTTTGTTTAGCTTGAGAGCCAACCTGTGGCTGGCATGAGGGACTTGTGCAGAGTGAAGAGCAGGAGAGGTGAGGGGCAAAGGAAGAAGGGGCTTTTCTCTTACCCAGACCCTGGTTCTGCTGCTCCCACTCAATGGTGTCAGGAACCTGGTAGGATACCCCAGCCAGCTGGGCCACAGGGTTCTCCAGGCCAGCCAGGGGCTCCTGGGAGGTCTCTCCTGGAAGTGTGAAGCCTGGCAGCTCCGTGTCACCCTCCATGCTTTCATCCATCAGGTCTATGTCTTTGTCCTCCTCATCTTCCTCTTCCTCCTCTTCTTCTTCCTCCTCCTCCTCTTCATCCTCTTCCTCTTCCTCACCCTCTGGCCAGGGAGACAGAAAAGAAATGTCAGGGAACATCTCAGCAGGGAGAAGGTTCACAGGTCTCTCTAGGTGAGCAGCAGGCTGAGCTCCTTCAGAGGCAGAGCAGCTGAAGGAACTTGTGCCTGTTCTCTGGCAGGAAAGACACCCACAGGGGTTCATCTGGAGGAGCTCATCACCACTGGAAGTTGCTGGGAAACAAGGAGATGTCATCTCAGACTCCCAAATTAGTGGGAAATACAGTAATTTTTTGCTTCCTAGCAGCAGGGTGCAAACAAGGATGTGCATGTGTACCAACACCTGGGCTTCTGTAACCACAGAGCTCCCTGCTTAACTAATCACAGCTCAAGTGAGAGCTCTTCCCCTGATTTCCAGTCTTGGAGGCAGCAATGAGTTGGTTCTATGTTGAACTCTGATTGAGTCTTTCCCAGCTCTGGAAAGGGCACTGCTTTCAAGACCAGGCTGCTCCAAGCCCCATCCCACCTGGCCTTGGAAAGTGCTGGAAAGAAGGCAGCATAGCCAACACTTCACAGGAGAGCTGGGAAATGTGACTTTGAGGAAATTCCTGTGAATTCAGTGCAAGGTCTCCCTGCCCATGGGAGGGGAGGTTGAAACAAGATGAGCTTTCAACCAAAACCATTCTGTGATTCCATGAATTCTCCACTATAGCAGATACCCATTTATTCCAAAACTGTCTGTACTGTTAACATATGGAAAAATAAACATTTAAGCCATATTTCATCACTGGAATCTAAAATGGCAACACAGGAACCACTGTACTGGACCAAACCAAAAGGTTTTTTCCTATTTTTTCCTATTTCCAACCACAACTGGCTGCAGATGCTGAAGGAAGTCTAGAGCAGGGCAAATACAGAGCCAGTCTTCCCACAGTTTCTTTTCCCAAGTTGAAGCTACCAAAGTCTCAGAGACATCCTATGCCAGAATTTGCATTGGAGCTCTTTAATAGCTACTGATGGAGCCACCCACCAGGGAAAGATAATATCTGGAACAATGGCATGCTTTGAATTTCTCTCAGTTCCTTTTTCAAGGCTGAGAATTGAAACATAGTATTTATGCACTTTTATCTAATTTGCACCAACTCTGCTCAGCCCTGTAGAAAAATTCCCTCCTGGTGTAATCAGCCTGGGAGAGCCCATCACCCTGCACCCAGGCACTAAAAACTAACACTCCACTCTCTGTTACTCAAATATCCCTCTATTTCTGCTGTAGTTGTACCTCATACAGGTTTGGTGGCAATCCAGCCTGGATGAAATGGCCTCCACAGATGGGAATGTCACATGAGATGGGAATATGAGGAATCAGTGCATGTTATAAACCCACTGATCCACTGTGCTGTGCCATGGCATCTCCCTCCCCTGTAATTCAAGGATTTGCTTCCAAACACTGCCTGTTTTCCTCAGCTCTCCAGACAAGACAATCCCAGTGCTGCCTTTCCCTCCTAGTCCTGTATTCCATACAAATGAGCTGCTGCTGGGATTTAGCTGCATCATCCTGCTAGAGCATGGCTTTTGGTACCTGGGAAGATCACTCCTACCACACAGAGAATCTAATGGAGCTCACAGGGATGCAGTTAGCCCCTTAAATTCCCATTGCATTTTACAGGCAGTTTCTGTATTATAATGTGCCCAGCATTTAGAATCAAGACAAGAATTTTCTCTGTCAAAATGCATGTTTTCATACAAAACACACAACTGTGAAGCTGAGAGTGGCACCTGGAGAGTGCTCACAGGAACCCTGCAAAGACAAGTGAATGTAGGTCTTTTCCCCCTGCTGAGAGCAACACAGCTCTCAACAATCCCAAACCTTAGCAGCAGAGACTCTGAGCAGCCAGAACACCAGAGAAGAGGAACATGAACAGAGCTTTTCCCTAGCCTGGGTGCAAAAACCAGCCAAGAGAGAACAGGCATCGGATTTTTATCTCTGAAAAACTACCCTGGGACAAGGGTTTTAGAAGCTTCTTGTGATTTTTAGCAATCCAAGTGACACACACCTGCCAGGATGGAGTGCTGAAGCCACAGATAGCCATCTCCCTGTCTCCAGAACCTCACAGGCAGCCAAGCTGAACACCCAAATTGAAAGTGCTGAGACTACTTATCACATCTGATGATCACCAAGCTTCATCAATCACCAGGCAGGCACAGCAGAAAGCTGTGAATAATGAGATCCTTGTAGCACAGCCCCTGCAAGGGGGAAGGAAAAGGCTCTGAGCTTGTTCCCTTCTCCTCTCTGGCTCATTCCTGCATCTGAAATCAGCTTTTTAACCCCTGTCCCGAAATGCCAGCAGCCTGCCTTGCTGCAAGGCACAGCGCAGAGCACCACTTGGTGGTCACAAGGAGGAAGCTGCACTTCCAAAAAAACCCCACCAACTTCCCAAGAGTGGGATTTCAGCAGGGGAGGCTCAACAGGCAGCGTGGGCAGGCTGTGCAGAAGGCTGGGGAGTCCCATAAGATGGGAAGAGAGCAGTGCACAGCTGAAGCTCAAGCTGGAGGTTTGTGCTTCAAACAAAAGCTTTCTACAAAAGTCACGTTTTCCCTCCTAAATTAGCACCTTTTGGCCTTCAAAAGGCCTCAGCAGCAGATTGAAAGAAAACTATTGGGAAAGGCTGAATGTAGCAAGGAGTGAAAGTGCAAAGCCCAGCAGATTCAGAAATAATCCAGAGTTTCATGTGCATTTGCAGCTCAATGTGAACTATTTTTGTGTGACATGGAATGGTTTAGGTATGAAAAGCCCTCTAAGATTACTGAGTCCAACTGTTAATCCTGTTCTAAACCACATCCCCAAATCTTTTGTAGCTCTCCAGGGATGGGGACTGGGTAGCCTGACACACTGCCTGACCATCCTTTTATTAAAGAAATTTTCCCTAATATCAATCCTAAACCTCCCCTGGTGCAGCTTGAGGCTGTTTCTTCTTGTCCCATCATTTGTTATCTGGGAAAACTGTAGGGGAGCCCCAAGGAAAGAAATCTGAGATAAAATAACACATTTTAAGCAGAGTTTTTGGGGGTTTCCAGCTTTATTAGCAGAAACAGCCACCAGTGGGCTTTATCATGGGACTGTGAATGGATCCATTAGTGACACAGGTGAGATCCAGAGGATGGGATTTGCTTTTTCAGGTGGGCAAAAGCACCATGTGCTTGCTCCAAAAGTGAGGTTTTCACCACAAAACTACACATCCACAACAACTTCTGTGGCTTAGGCAGGAGAACTGAGACCACCTCACACCTCCCTTGTGAGGCATTTCCCTGACCCAGCAGGAACCCACAGCCTGTGGAATCTGAAGCAAACCACCAGCATCCAGCAGGTAAAAGCCTCAGAATCAATTTTTTGGGGGTGTGATGGCTTGAAAGAAGCTGTAGCTGAAGCCACTGTGCTCATAACCTTGCTGAAGGCAATGGAGCTACACCAGGTTTTCAGCTGAAGAAACCTTCACTGAAAAATGATGTTTCTATATTTAGATATTTTCCATTAATGTTTGCAAACACTTGTATTCCTCAGGAGAGCCAGGAAACCATCATTCTGTCAGGTTGAACACACAGCAGAAAGATCTTGCTGTGCCCTGAGCAGTGAGAGGCTCTCAGTGGAAGGTGACAGATTCACACAGAGGCACAAACTGAATTCTAAGGGCAACAACAAAAAAAAACCACCAAAAAAAAAAAACCAAAAAAATCCCAAAACCACTAAAAAAACCCCCCCCAAAACAGTCCCCAAAAAAACTCACAAAACAAAACAAAAAAACCTACAAAAAAAACACTCCCCTCAAAATAAAAACCTACAAAAAAGCCCAAATAAATTCTAAAATGAATCAAACAGAAAGAAATCCTATACAAACTAAAAAGGAAGGAGATTGCAGGGCAAAACCTGGAGCTGTCATTTGCTCTGTCCTTTCCCTGCCCAGCCTCCCTCACACCAAACTCAGTGGACAAAGATGTCTAAATGGTACCACAGAAGATTGCTGTGGTTTTTGCCAGTTTAAGCTGTGATTTTATGTGGTGTTCAGTGCTGCAGGGTCACCCCTATGTGCTAATACCACCATGTAAATATGTAAATAATGCTGTGTAAATAACAACAGGATTAGGGATGGGGGGGTCTCTGGCTCCCATCTCTTGCCAGATCAGGAGGGAGAGGCACTAAGAAGCCTCTGCCAAGTGTTTTCTCCCACTGAGGTTCACTTTCTGCACTGCTGTTGTGATCACAGCTGATTGTCAAGGCAGGGAGGCCTTTCTAGGACAACTCCTTTATTATTAATGTGCTGCCTTCACATGATCAGTCAGTGTCACATCCAACAGCTCCAGAATGCTGCCAAGAGCCTTTGCCAGCCTGGAAGGAGAGAGCTGCTAGCAAGGTGGACAGGCTCTCACCAAGCAGTGCTCCTGGGCTGGGCCATGGTGGGGAAACAGCCCAGGCACAGAAACTCTGCCAAAAATCAGGGTAAAACCCCCCTGGGATGAGCTCTGCTAAGCTCAGTCACCTGCACTGCAGAACCATCCAAGGCATTTGCAGGATGTGGTGTTGTCTGTGCTCTGGAAAAATCAATCTCTTGGGAAGTTTCAGCATCTGGGCAAATGCACAGAGACAGGGAAAGGATGTTGGGAGGAAACCTGGTGGGTCAGATCCTGCACACAAAGCAGGATGACATAACCCTACCCATAGAAGCTTCAAGAGAAGAGGAATTTACACACCACAGAATCACTGAGGTTGGAAAAGCTTTCAAATCATCAAGTCCAACATTCCCCCACCACTGCCAAGGCCATCACTAACCCATGTCCCCAAGTACCACTTCCCAAATCCCTCCAGGGCTGGTGACTCCACCACCACCACCCATTCAGTGATTAAATTTTGCCCTAATACCCAATCTGAACCTTCCCTGGTGGAACTTAAGGTTGTTTTCTCTTGTCCAACTTCAAGGATTTCTTGCTAAAACAAAACCAAGCTTTATCTCCAGCAGCATTCACCTCAAAATTGCTCTCACACTGAGCCAGGCTAGAGTCTCAGTTTAGCAACACAAGACTATTTTAAAGGGGAAAAAAATACCCAAAATGCTGCAGAACACACTGCATGTACTATAACAGTTTTGCTCCCTGGCTTGCTGCAGAACAGGTATTCTGCTCCTGGGTGTACAGGTGTTGGACCAATCAGTATAAAAATCAAGACAAGAAAGTGGTGATTTATCAAGTGAGGGCAGTCAAATCCATCCAGATTTAATGACCGTGACCTGTGAGTGGACAGGGCAGAACAAGACAGATGAAGGCAGATAAAGAGTTTACAACATCTCTTAACAAAATGCTTTCCCCAGGAAAAGGGCTGTGGGAAGAGGACTTTTTTTCCAAACCACAAAAAAAAAAACAAAACCCAAAGAACCAAAAAAAAAAAAAACCAGCAGAGACACTAACTCCATTTTTATTGCAAAAGGCTGTTGGTGTTTTCTTCCAGAAGCATTCAATTCAACCCCACTGCCTGGGAACAGAACAACTAACAGGCCAGGAGTTAAGAAAATATTTGATTTCAGCTTTATTTTCTAAACAAACCCAGCCTGGCCCACCACAGATGATGTATATTGGGGAGCAGGTCTGTTATTATGGGCTACAGTCTTCAGGTTTTAACTCACTCCTGTGAGGACTGAGAGGAGCCAAAGGGAACACAGCTGAGTCCACTCAGCTCATTTCTAATCTGAGCTCCTGCTTCTTCCCCATCCTTGATCCCCCTCCTGCAGCACCCCAAAAGCTCCCAAAAAGCCCCATGAGCAACACTCTCCCACCTGCTAAAGAACCCCAGCAGAAAATGTTCCTTGCAGAGCCTTACTGCCACAGCCCTGCTTATCTGGACCCACCTCCCTTGAGCCATGAGGGCAAACTGCTTAATCCTCAGATTAAAACAAACAGAAACTCATTAAAAACTTTCACTCACACATCCCAATTACATTTCAATAATAGCAGCTGTGGGGGTTTATCTGTTGTTTTCCTTCCAGCTTGGAGATAAGCATGGGAAAGCTACAACATTGAAGTGATATTTAAGTGAACTTTTTTTCTTTGGACAAATCTAAACTAATACAGTTCAAACATCTGTATTAGAAACATCTAATACAGTTCAAAATTCAAACAAAGCCTGGTCAGAACAGGAACCAAGGTGGATCAGACTAAGAAATACCTGCTGGAGGCAGAACATCACAAAGAACAGAGAGCTGGGGGTGCTCGGCCTGGAGAAGGGAAGGCTCCAGGGAGACCTTAGGGACCCTTCCAGTGCCTAAAGGGGGTCCCAGGGAGCTGGAGGGGGAATTTGGAACAGTGCATGACAGGACAAGAGTGATGGCTTCAACCTGACAGAGGGCAGGGTTAAATTGGAGATCAGAAGGGAATTCTTGCCCATGAGTGGAGCAAGGCCCTGGCTGAGGCTGTACAGAAAAAACTGCAAATCTCTATGAAACGCTTCCAGAAGACAGAAGGAAAAAAAAAAAGTTGGGTTTGATACAAAAAATTGTCACTTTTTTCACCATTTTCTGCTACAAAGAAAAAGGAGGGATGAGCCAGCACCTGCTGTGAAGAAGATAGAGGTCAACACAGAGCAGCTCCCATTTCAGTGGTAGCAATAAACAAGATGCAAGAGGAAGGTGTGTACCAAAACCATTTAATAACTCATTCTGCACGTGCTTTAAGTTTTCTGCTCCTTGCCAATTTAGTTGACATCCAAAGAGCTGGTGAGGAACTATAATATCAGGCTAGTTAACCATGCTGGGTTAAGTGCCTGTTTTATTTACACCTCTGCATCCTAATTTAAAATTTTAACAGGGTTGTAGAAATTTAATGAGGCAGATCTTAATCCATACAGTGAAGGGCCAAATAACAATCCCCTTCAGAGCCTTAATTTCTGGGAAAAATACCCTTCACATCCAAAAAGAAAAAAAAAAAGAGGTTCCTTGTACAGTGCCACAGCTCAGAATAAAAATGGAGAATTGAAGCAACTTTTAGAAATTTAAGTAAATGGCTACAAGTTCTGAAGTATTCAGGAGGAATTTCTTCACAGAAAGGGTGGAGTCACCATGGCTGAAGGTGTTTAAGAAAAGACTGGATGTGGTCTGGTTGACACAGAGGTGTTTGGTCAAAGGCTGAACTTAATCCTGAAAGTTTTTTTTCCAACCTAAGCTGTTCTGTGGTACACAAAGTAGCTCACAGCAGGCTGCAAATGCACAAGAAACTCCAAATTCTGCCAGCTGAGAGCCATCCTAATTAATTGGGAACACTCCACACTCAAGAGGCACTTGGTTAAGGCCTCCTCCTCTGGAGCAACTGATTTTAAGTTGCCATTTTCAGAGCTATTGGCTGCTCCTGACACCACACAACAGGCACAGCAGCTCCTGCTTTAATCAAAGCTCTGAGCACCCTCCACAGCCAGCAGCCCCCCTGACCCCTGAACTGTGTGAGGAGCTCACTCCCAGCAGGAGCTCAGAAGGAATTGTTCCCTGGGAGGGTGCTGAGGCCCTGGCACAGGGTGCCCAGAGAAGCTGTGCCTGCCCCTGGATGTGTCCATGGCCAGGCTGGGTGGGGCTTGGAGCACCCTGGGATAGTGGGAGCTGCCCCTGCCTGTGGCAGGGGTTGGGATCAGAGGGTCTTTGAGGTCACTTCCATCCCAACCCATCCTGTGGTGCCACGATTCTCTGCTGTCCAGGCAGGGTGGTGGCACTTAAGGGAACCAAATCTGGAGTCTGCAGGGCCAGATACAGACTCACCCTCACCCACAGTGACAGGACCAGAGTCTGGTGTGCTCTATCCAGCAGGTTCCAGCTGGAAACTGCAAGGATTTTGCAGAAGATGGAGCATGACACATGTCCTGCCACTTCAGAAAATCCCACCTGCCAAATGCTGCCATGCTGGGGATGTGCAGCCACCTCTGCCAATACCATGGCAGATGTTACAGCACAGGAACCAAGTTGAAAAGCAATGTGGTTTCTTTCCAAAGAATCACTTTTTGAAGGGTGTTGGGAGGCTCCCAGAGTGGTCCTCAGTAATCCAGCTGAACCAGAAGCTCTTTGTACCCAGAAGCCCTACAGAGAAAGCTGAAGTGCTCAGCTTGCTAAAGAGACATACAAATTCTAGGCACAGAGACAAAATACATAATCAATTCCCCCAGACAAGCAAGCCTTATCCTCTGCTGTGTCCTATCCCCATATCCTATAATCCCTTTATAGGATTTCTCTGGCTAGGAAGGGCAAGTAGAACCAAGCTCACCAAGGAGTCAAGGCAGGAGGAAATTTGTTACCCAGCTCATCCCTCCAGAGTCCACCAGAGAGGAGGATGAGCTCATCTAGACATATTTTCATTTTGTCTGTGCAATTTGATTTTTAAAACAGTTTTGCATCCAAGCCAGGCAGGTGAATACACAGATGCAATTAACCACAGGCAGTTTGGCACAGATGGTCCCCAAGAAACAGAGTGAGCTGAGCAGCAGGGGTTTATATTTAATGATGAGCCAGGCCTTCAGTGAGGCAAGTCAGCAGGACCCCACTGAAGGCAGCAGAGCTCACTCAGCTCCTTGCACTTCTTCCAACAGTGAGCCCCTCCCCAAAGGGCCAAGATCCCTCATTAGGGACCCAATCATGTGCCTGCAACAGCATCCCCCAAAAACCTGAGTATCCTGCCTGGAGCTCCATGTAGCTTTAAAGGAAAGCACCCCCAAACATCTTGGATCTGGCAGCATCTAGATATTCTGAGAGTAAACACCAGGAACTGTAATTTCAGGAGCTAAGCTTCCAAATGCCACTCCACCATGAGGATGTGATATCCCCCAATTGCCATTAAGCAAAAAAAAAAAAATGTTAAGAGAGCAGAGTTGTAGCTCAAAAATCTCCCTTTGTGCTTAACTGGGGCAGCACCATCCCCAGGCAGAAAGCCTTTCCCCAAATGATAATTGTAATTGTCCCATTTTACAAGATGTGGTTTCATGACCCCCAGCACCAGGGAACCTTCTGGCTCCCTGCACAAAGGTCTAGGCTGAGCAGAAGAGATTTCGACCACAAAAGCTGTGCCAGCTGTCAAATGCACACAGCACAAAGAGCCCCACGTCCCTTGGAGAACAGGCACCTGCAGAGCCAAGAAACCCAGATTTCCACTTGAGTCCTCATCACTGAGGGCACCTGGTCCCAGTTACAGCCCACATTTGCCTTCAGAGGAGCCCAGAGCAGAGAAAACAGAGTGCAGAAGGAATCCAAGAAAGTTGCATCAGTCCTGTACTGGAGCAGAAAGATTTTTTTTTTAAATGCCTGTGCAGAAGGTCTCATTAAATTGAGAGAGACCAATGCTCAGCTGAAACTGAAATCCCTCTTATCTTCCCATGCAGAAACCCAGGCTTCTAAAGGAGATCCCAGAGGGCTATAAAACACTTTAGCCTCCTGAATCACACTGCTCTTGCTAAGTAGAGACCTTATTTCCCAGCCTGAAGGATCAGGTTTTCCCTACACACACGACCTTTCCCTCCCCTGCTGCCACTCTCCCATTAGCACCACATCCTTGCCTTGCCAGAGACATCCAAGATTCATCCTGGCAAGGGCAAAATGCTGCAGTTGGAATCCCAGAGAGCTCAGGGAAGGCTTCAAAGCCAGCAGCAAGCCAGGCACATGCAGTGGGGAAGACTCCCAGTTTCTGCTGCTCTCTAAACTTCACAGGAGTGAGAGTTATTGCTTCCTGCAGAGAAAAGATGCTGATGAGCTGATGTCTAGAGCACCCCACCTCTACTCAGAGGAGAAATACCATCTGGCAGTGCCACCCCTGGAGAGCTGCCAACCTTTGCAGTAAAATACTAAGGCAGGAGAAGGTCAAGATAAAGAAGGGGAGCAAAAACAGGCAGAAAGATTAATTCCTGCCAGGTGGTATCAGCCCAGACACTGGAGCACAGAACTGGATGGATGAGCAAGCAGAGAGAAGTTCAAGTAGGAAAAGGAGCAAGGAGCTGATCTCTGCAGGAAAATTGTGGGTGAGGTGAATAGAAGGCAGATCAGAGCTGCAGACCAGCTCCAGGGCAGGAGCTGCTCTGCCTCAGCATCCCTTGGGTGTTCCCTGGCACAGTGGATGCACACACAGCATTAGAGGTGTGCAGAGCCAGACCCTGCTGCAACAGCACCACCACTCCTGCTCTCTAGCCAGGAGAAAACCCAGCCCCATCCACCACAGGCACAGGAATTTCAGGCATCCTCCAGGACACTGTTCACTGCTTGCTTCCTGTGCCTCCTGAGAGAGGCCAGGCTGTCCAACACCTTTATTTGGAACAGTAAGATGTGCACACAGGTGTCAGCCAAACAGACAAAGTGGGGGCTGTCAGGGCAGGGGTGGCACTCCACAGGAGGCCACCTGGCCCTGGGGCCCAGGGGTACCTTCAGACTCCAGGCGGTCCAGGCCGTAGGTGACAGCTGTGCTGGTCCTCCTGACAGAGGGAACAGCTGTTCTCCTGGCAGAGGAGGCCACTGATGCTGGGGTTACCAGGACCACAGTTCTGCTGGCTGGCTCCTCTGTCTGTCCAGCTGGGGTAGAAGACATCCCACCAGGGGCTGGAACAGCTTTCTCACTGGTGACCAGGATCCCATCTGTGAGATCTACAGGAGACAGGAAACAGCAGCCAGTCAGCCTAACAAGAGTTTATAAAAACCCAAGAAACTCCTTAGTGAACATTTAACTCAGAGGAAGTTAATAAACTTTTGCTTCCTTTGAGATGTGACTCTGCTGTAATGAAACTTTCTCCTCAAGGGCAGCCAGCAAAGGAGGTTCCCCTTAATGAGGGAGGAACCCTTAAAGGTTTTAATTCCATTGCTTTAAGGAATACTTATCACCACACCCTTGCAAGATCAGAGCACTAAGACACCAGTTAAGAACTGAGCCAAGTGACAGATCTAACAGTTCATTACAAAGATAAAAGTTGGTTGAATTTATAATTAAATCCCAAAAGCAAATTCAATTAGTGGAAACTGCCAGAAGAACCTTCTCCCCCTCACAAATGGACCCTAAATTCAGAGATACAATGCAAACAGCTTTTTTCTTTGCATGCCCTGCAATACAAGAATTACCAGAAAAGCTGCCCAGCAGCATTTTCATTACAATGGTCCCCACTACTACAGAAACACACTCCAGCTCAAAGTCAGCCTGGTGCTGAGGGAGCCCTTGCTACACTCCTGTCAGGAAGACAGGCTCCAACATGCACCTGCCAAGGTGACACCAGACCAGCAGGCAGCAGCTACATGAACATGACTGCTTAAAGCATTTCTGTATGAGCTACATCAGCCTGAGAACAACCCACCCTTCCCTCAGTGGAGGTGAATATCACTGCAGGTTTCCACACCCAAGTTTGCCAGGCTCTTGCAGGAGGGTGTCTGCCTTTCCCCCACCACTGGCTCCCACAGAGCCCTGATGGAACATTTTAATCCTCTGGACTGAGCACCAGCAATCTGTGACTGCCTTAGGTTCCAGAAGTAAGAATTCTCCCTTCATAAAACTCAAATTGTTTGTCTAAAGCTAAAGGCAGCTTGCTAGCAAGGACAGGTAGGGGCTTGTTTGGTTTGGGGCCTTTTTTTTAACCTCTACACCACTTTTTTGGGGCAAAAAAATCCATATGCTGGCAAATTCCAACGTGGTGGATCTCATGGCATGAGCAGAAAGCAATGGCAGCCCAGGTTTAGAGGCAGAGGGCAGAAGGTTAGCAAAAAAAAAAAATCAAATAAGGATGTTGCATGGAGACTGGAGTGTGACCCTGGTTCCAGATGTACCATCCCAACTTGTGTGGAAATGAGTCCCTGAAGCAGAATCCTACCTTCTGCATCCACAGGGCTCCCTGTGGAGGAAGCACCAGTTGCCAGCAGCACCTCGGTGGCACTGGGAGCTGTCAGCATCTGGGTGTCCTCCCCGCTGTGCTCCTGAGGAAAGCTGGCAGCCCCTGCTCCCTGGGTGGCACCAGGCACCTCTGTCACAGCTGACACAGCAGCATCAGCCTCCTGGGCAGCTCTTGTCACCTCCTCAGTAGCACCTAAGGCAAGAACACGTGTCAGGGCAGGCTCACAGGACAGCTGACAGTAGCAGCACACATCTGAAGCAATATAAAAGGAATAACTCCATGCATTAACAACTCCAGAGCCACAGGGCCAGCAGCAGGTCCAGCCTTCAGTGTCCAGCTCCCACTGAAGCCTCAGCTATGCACAAAGGTTTATTTTTGTTGCACAAGTCTTAATTGACAGTGTTGTTTCCCCAACATCTGGGAAACAGAAGAGAGGCAGCCTGCTGACAAGTCAAGTGCTTATAAATTAATCTAGAAATTAATCAGTCAGGTTGCAGCACCAGCCTGCAATTAGCTTCCTTTCTTTTATAGCAAAAATTAGGTCTTTTGGATGCAGTGAAGTGAAATCATCCTATTGCATCTGCAGCCAAAGAGGGAAGAATAAAGATGCCCAGCAATTAAAAAGTCCTCATCAACCTAGAAACATGTCATTGCCCAACACCTGACCAGTTTTTTTTTTTTTAGCATTTCCTTTATATTTTAAGCACCAAATAAGAATACTGTGATAAAGCTGAAGGTGCCATCTCTGGAGGTATGTGCAGGGCAAGGTGACACCATCAGGCTGTCCAGGAGGAGTTCTGCCTGCAGGTGAGATGGGACAAGCACTGGGCAGCCAGAGCTTCACCATGGTGTGAGGAGACCACACCAGGAGGTTCTGAGGGCCAGCAGCTCTCTGCACAGACCTCTTGACCTGAGCACCCTAGAAAAATCATTTAAGACATCAGTGGCTCACAGGCTGCTGGCACAGCTCACTTTAAATCCCAGAAATGAGAGGCAAGTGTCTGTAACAGGCAAGTTTTACCTTTCCATGAACTCTCCAGAGTAGGAGAGAGCTCAGGCTGGGTATCTGTCACCACAGCAGCCTCCGGCTGTGACGGAGGGACGCTCTTCTCCTCCTCTGCTGTGACTGCACTTCTGTTTTCCAGCGAGCCAAGATCAGCTGTGCCTGCATCTGACAGGTTCCCAGCGTGGAAAGCAGGGCTGCTGCCTGGGGAAGTTGCTGGCAGCTCCTCCCCTTGCACTGGCACCGTGCAGTTGCTCTCCTTGGCAAGCTCAGGCACTGGTGGAGGGGACACTGGGGAGGGCACTGCTCTTGTGACATCCTCTTCCTCCCCCACACCTTCCTGGGTGGTCTGGGATGGTTCTGTTGTCCCCAGCTCCTCTGTCACCTCCTCATGAGACATGCTTCCCCCTTGACTGATGTCCCCCAGTTTTGTGTCATCCCAGTCAGGCGGCACAGTGTCCATAGGGGGGATGGTGACAGTGCCAGCTGTAGTGGGCATGTCCTGTTGTGTGATACCTGTCCCAGCTCCTGGGTGAAGGAGGGCCTCAGTTGCCACAAGGGGATGTTTAGCAGCCACAGATGTTGGTGGAGCCAGGGATTTCAGAGGGCTCCCTGTGCGAGCCCTCAGCATTTCCAGCCCAGAGGTCACACCTGCAGCCTGGGGACTTGGGATGACAGGGTGGGCACTTGCTGCTTCCCAGCTGGGGGAGCTGGGGTTCAGTGTGGGCTGGGGCACAGCTGAGGGGTGTGAGCTGCTCTCTGCTTCCTCCTCCTCCTCCACAGTGGTCCCAGAAAGGGGGTTTGCTGAGGGGCCAGCAGAGCTGGGCTCCACTGCCACATCACTCTCTGTTGTGGCCTCACCAACGGGGCCATCAGACTCCTCCTGCACTGGAGGGCTCAGCGTGGTCACAGCTGTGGTCAGCATGGCCCTGAGTGCTTCATCCTCATCCAGCTGTGACTCAGTGGGAGCCAGCTCCTCCTCAAGCCCAGCAGAGGGCTGACCCTCCAAGCCCTGGCTGCTGGGCACAACGTGGCTCGGGCTGGCATGGAGCACTTCTGCAGTGGAAGCTTCATCTAAGGGTGTCCCAGATGGCTGTGCTGACACTGCACATGGCTCTTCAGAAACTGTCTGCTCTGAAGGGCCCAGATTGTTTTTCAACTCCACCATGGCTGTCCTTTCATCTTCCAGCCCATTCCCTGCCCAGGGGCCAGGCTGGACCTTTGTCACATCCCCCTCCTCCAGAGGCTGAGCAAGGCATGGCAGGCTGGAGGACAAGAGCAGGATGCTGCAGGTGACCACACAGATATTAAATCCTTTTGATCTCCTCATGGCTGAGAGGAGATGTGCCCAGAAGTCTGAAAGGCTGACAAATCCAGAAACCTAGAAGGGGAAGAAGAAACCAAGATTACACATACCCATAACCAACCACAGACCCAGGGCCTTGAATAATGGGAGACCAAGTCTATGGCCAGCTGTGAGCAGACCCCTCCTACACATTCCAAGCAATGAATTCCCCCATCTGTTTTACTCTTCTCAGCCCACCCTACCTGGAGATGCCAGACAAAACCAAATGTTGATCTGAAGCCCAGGAGAGACCCTGCCCAGCTCTCACCCCAGCAGCAGAGTGCTGTGCTCTACCCAGCAGGCATCAGGCCTGCAAGCAATGGTGTGGATCAACCTGTTTGTCCAGAACCAAGTCCAAAAATGATGCTTGTCAGGACCATGAAGTCTCAGGTTTGTTCTGGCCAGCCCTGTTCTGTGCATTGGCACAGGAGGAGACCAAGGAACCTGCACGGAGAACAAGATGGGTCTGTGGGGACAACACAGCACCAGAGCCACACCAGGAGGCTCCAGGGCTGCATCAGGTCCTGGCTGAGGTCCTTGGCCCCACAGAGGAAGCTCCAGCCCAGACAGAGCACTGCTGCATTAGCACAGTGCCCTGCTGCACTGCACCACGGAGGCACTTCCAGAAAGTTTCATGTCCAGAATCACCGTGCGAGCCGAGTTTCCAAGAGAGCACTGAACCTGCAGGCCAGCAGCGATGCAGCCAGCTGACAGCCTGCCCTTGGCAAGCTCTGCTGCCTCCAGGCACACAGCTCCAGCTCCCAGCCACCACTCCAGAGCAGAAGAGCATCCCATCCAAGGCCCCACTCGGTGGTCACACCAGTGCCATGCACACAACAACATCCCTCTGTCACAGCAGATCTGGCAGCTGCTCAGGGGCACAGACAATCCCCACTGCAAGGGCCTCCAGCCAGCAGCAGCTTCAAGTTCTTTCTCTCACGTGCTCCTCCAGTTCTGGGGCCCCCAACATGAGAAAGAGCTTGATCTGTTGGGAAAAGTCCAAAAAGCCACCAAGTAGATCACAGGGCTGGAGCACCTCTGCTATGGACACAGGCTGAGAGAGTTGGAAGCTGGAGAAGAGAAGGCTCCAGGGACACACTGGAGCACCTTCCAGTGCCTGAAGCAGTTCCAAGAGAGCGACTTTGGACAAGGGCATGGAGTGACAGAGCAAGGAGGAATGGCTTTCACCTGACAAAGAGTAGGTTTAGATTAGATATTAGGAATAAATTATTGATTGAGGGTGGTGAACCCCTGGCACAGGGTGCCCAGAGGAGCTGTGGCTGCCCCTGGATCCCTGGAAGTGTCCAAGGCCAGGCTTGACAGGGCTTGGAGCAGCCTGGGATAGTGGAAGGTGTGCCTGCCCATGGCAGGGGGTGGAATGAGGTCAGATTTTATCATTCCCAAGTCAAGCTCTTTCCTTTGGGCTGCAGGAATAGCAAATATCAGTAAGGAAAGAGGTTGGGATTGTCAGAACCACCCCTCAGTCTTCCAAAGAACAGCAATGGCCACCCTGTGCAGTCTCATGGGCACAAGGACAAATCCCTGAACTTGCCACACTCCTCATTTCCCCACCCAGAAGTATCACTCACATTTGTACCCACAGAGTGCAGCAACACAGCTCAGAATTAACCACTGCAGGCTCCAGCATCTGACTGAGCCTTCAGGGCACACTGAGTCACTTTTTCCATTCTCCCTGAAGCCTCATCCCAGCAGTTTGAGCTGCTGGAATAATTCCCCATCACAGGCCACACACATGCACCAGGTGCTCAGGGACAAGCAGAAGCCACCAAAAAGCTCTTCACCACCCTAGACACATTCCACTTTATTTTTAGCATCTTCTATCTCTGAAGGATGGGTGGCCACCCATCTATTTCCCCCCACACCCCCCTCAAAAATTGCTGGAAAATGACAATATTTAGCTCTTCTTCCAGGCTAACTCTTTATGCACTTTTGTAATTAAAAAGCACTAAGAATATATTATGCAAGTTAAATTGTTAGTGCCTAACTACATGCATCTGCCTCACCATGCAGATGAATATAAATCATACCCACCTCAACATCCCTTCAGCAAGTGCCTGTTAAGAGCAGGCATATTGAAACATGAAGAAGTTGGGTGCTCTCTATTTAAAAAAATAGTTTGGCTTTAAATACAGCTTCTGAAGAAGTCAGGAGCATTTAGGTGGCACAAATGCTTTCAGCAGTGCTTAAACAGAACTACAGCTGCACTTGAAAAGCACTTCTCTTGCAGTCATATACATTATACATATGTATGTACACATCTGTACAGATATTTTGTAGCTTTCTAGCTCTAGGCTCTCAAATAGCCCACGATATTCAGGACATGGTTAGCAGAAGAACCAAAATGCTCATCTCCTCCCAACGAGCTTACTCCATGTTTACTAGAACCTTTCCTCCTTCTGGGTGTAGATAACATGAACACTCAATACCAGCCTGATAAAAGAGTTCCTGGGGTCCTTCAGGGCAGCTTCATATTGTTTCTACCAATCTGAAAAGCCCTGCTGGTCATAATCCTACATTTCTATAGGGCAAAAATCATATTGGAGAGTTATTTGCTGAGGAAATCCACAACAGGCAGATGTAAGCTAACCTAGACCTTCCCACTCAGTGAAAGCAGGAGATAGTGGCACAGAGCTTGCTGCAGGATAATGGCACAGGTTCACACTTCAAAGAAGATTAGTCAGGGCTTAAGATCTACTTAGCTTTAGGAAGAGGCTGGATTAGAGAGTGTATGAACAGCAGTGACCTGGCTATCTCCTTAAGCAGAGTTTGACACCTCGCTGAAGCACTTCCACTGAATGCAGAAGCTGCAGGTACCTGGCTGCAGAGCAGGCTGTTCCTCAAGCTGCACCGAGGTACATTTCTCCTCCCATCTGGCTATTTTTATAGCCAGCCTGCTCTCCAGCCCCAGCCAGGCTGGAGCACTCTGCCCTGACCAAGCACCTCCCCTGTAGTAAAGCCTGAGCTTTCCTGTGACCAGCCTGAAGGCAGTAACTCAATATTTCATGCTGCAGGAACTCCTTGTCCCCAGATTTCACCTGGCATCCTCAGAGATGAAGCCCTGGAGGCAGCTGCCAAGCACTGGCCAAGTTCTCAGTGGAAAACTAATCCTTGCTTCCAATAGGAAGCACACACTGAGGGCAAGAGACAGTGCCAGCTACTTCCCCTGCACTCAATAACAACAAATCCCAGGAGATGCAGTTCCTCCAGCCGCAAAGGCAGCGCAACTGCAGGCAGCCAGGGAGCTTTATCTTCAGCATGGAAAATAATAACTTTTCTTTTAACACCTGGAGGCTGGGAAAAAAACACACAAAGGATTGCTAGGCTGAAAATGGGCCAAAACTGGACATCTCCAGGAGCTACCCACAAGAATAAGAACCATCTACCTCAGTGGGGAAGTCAGGAAGCTGAGGGACAATAAATATAAATTGGTCACCAGCTGAGGCAGTCTCAGACTCAGTTGGATCTCTCTGAGCCAGGCTGCTTGCCTGCTCCATACAATTAGCCCTTGCAGTAGTTATTAAACCATTAACCCCTCTGAATTCTGGAGACTTCTTTGAGATCAGCTCTTGGGGGGCCCAACAAAAGCCAGCTCAGAAGGAGCTCCAGCCTGTTATGGTCACTCCAGCAGGGCAGGCTTGCAGGGGACCAGCAGAGAGCAGAGCAGATGTCTCTCCTTTAATAGCTGTTCCTTGCATGGACCAGTGGTTTGTGGAGACATGCTGCAAAGGATTAAGCTCCCCCTCTGTCCCAGCTGTGTGCAGCTACTCCCTCTGAGAGCTTTTTAAGGGCTTCACCCAGCCAGCTTACTTAGAGAAAGCAACTCCCTTCCCACCCCCCCCCCTCCCCCCCCCCAAAAAAAGCTGTTATTTTCTGTCTTCGACAAGTTATGACTATGTTTCTACCCAAGTTGTTGAAAGAGGGAGGAAAAAAACAAGCACCAAGTTTTAAACTCCCTTGAATTAATAACTCTGCTCTAACAATCCCTCTGACACAGGGAGGACACTCACACTGGAAAGCTGAAGCACCTGCATGCACCATAAAGCAGAGAGCAGGAGACGAACAGGGCAGCCCCAGCCAAATCTGTCTTGCCTTTGAAAAGAGCTTCTCACACCTCCAAGCACAAGCCTGGTGCCAGCCTGGGCTGCCTGAACAGTCCTGGGCGTGCTCAGCTCCAAAATTCACTGAAGATTCGTAAGGGAACCGGACAAAAAAGCTGCAAATCTTTTAATGTGAAGATTTAGCCAAAACATACAAGTCAAACAACTGCCAGCCGTCAAGTGCTCTGTTACAGGGTGCTAATGTATGCCATCCAAGCCTCATTACTTGTGCTGAATACAAAAGGCAGCAGATAATACACTGCAGAGCTCCAACTCCTACTTTTGTGCACAAGCCGAGAAAAATGCCTTCATCTCATCTTGCTTTATGTCCTTGCCCAGTTCAACCGAGTGAAGTGGGGAGCTGATACCCTTCCAGCACACACTTCACCTAAACAGACCTCGACCAGTTCGACCACCTCCAAGAGCTCAGTGAAATCCCAGCAGTGACACCACTCTACGCCAGCCACCAACACAAATTCAGGTGAGAAAAATTACGTCGAGACAAGCACACGCCAGAGGGGCACATCCTCACCTACCCTTGAGGACGCATCCTTAAAAGCAAACAAACGAGATATTAATATTCCGTATGGCCAGCTTCCCACCAGTCCCAGTGAGGCACCTTAATACATAATACATCACCTCCACTCCCAGCCTCGGCATTCCAGCTGGAGTTCTTTGAGGAGCCAGAGACATGACATGTTTTAGGCATCGCTCCCCCAACCACCAAGCGATCACTCGCTTTGTTCGGAACAGCGCACGGACCACCTATGGAAATCCCTACTCGGATTCGCCAGTAAAAGCTGCATAGTTCTCCGCGGCTTCTGACCCGTGCCAGGTCCCCGGCACCACAAAAGTCTAAGGTCTACCGAATTCCTGAGGGATTAAGACAGGGAGGAGGGGGTGTTGAAGAATGAGGCCAAAGGGTGCAGCAGTCTCCAAGCAGCAGAAGGACAGAAACGCCGCTCCCCAGCCTGCCTGGGAGCACAGGGACAGCACTCGGATTCCAATCGGCAAGAAACGCTCCACAATTTCAGCGCCTCACCTAAGGCTGATAGAAACACCACACAGGAGAGCTGGAGGATCGTGAGTCCCTGCAGGTGAAGGTTTAAGAGCAGATTAAATGCACCTTTGTCGGGCCCTTCTGGCTTGGGCAGAACCTGCGTGGGGTCCAGAGCAGGGGATAAGGGCTGGCTCAGGGCTCGATTACACCCAGCACGCCTGCTTGCCGGGCACAGCTCCATCTCCCCGTCCTCCTTAGTCATATTTACAGGTGACTTTACAGCCTAGAATTACATTCCTTCCCCACCGGGCAGGGGATCAAGTGCGAACAACCAGCCGGGGACTCCTCCTGCCCAGGCCCGCAGCAGGACAGAGGAACAGCGGCGGTCACCCCCGAACCACCCCCGCCAGAAACACACACCCG